>CACVKI010137049.1:0-92924 GCA_902732785.1 Trichogramma evanescens | reverse complement strand
ACAAGTTAGCGTTCCAAGGCCCTTGGGCGCCTAGCTGCACACCTCAGTGTGTTTTTGTTAGTGTGTGCAGTGTGTTTTCGTCACCACTATCACCCAAGTTTGAGTTCGATGTTGCCGAGTTTAGATCTCGGTTTGAAAAATTGCCATCCGACTTGCACTGCGGCAGCAGTGCTACAGGCCGCTCTTCGCTCTCGTATGTGAATGTGTGTATGTGCGTGAGTGTGTGTGAGTTATTGGGCGCGTTTTCAGTGTTTTACTTTTCGGGCAGCATATAAATTGGGAAGTGCCGCGTTCAAAACTACTTATTGGCCAGTGTTGATTCTCCCTATTACAAGGAGAAATTACACTTATCGCAAGTGAACTCGTTTCTGCTGTCACAGCAGAATTAGTCTCTTTGAGCTACAGATAAACTTTTTTCTCAGTGTAAGAAGGCTAAACTTTGATCTCACGCAAAGGAATTAAAATTCTAAATCAATACTCGTAATTATTGAAGCTGCTGAACTCGGAACCTTCGTATCCTATTTTTGAAACTTTGTGATAGATAGCGGAAGGCGGTCCAAGTTCAATTTTATGTAATGTGGCACGACCAATTTTCAAGTCTTTAAAAAATGTCTAGAATATGTGATCATGTAGGTATTTCTAAAACTACTATGTTATTTTTATGATTTAAATCAATAATTCTACTCTAGACCTCAGCTTTTCCTCAAGTTCTGCAATAAGAAAGGAAAAATGATGAGTTCATTCAGATGAAACGGAAAAAGGGACGCAAAATCTTTTAATGATCAACGGAGGTCCAAGCGAGTCTCGAAACTCTCAAGGACGCATAGGTAGCCATGTCAATCGTAAAATATGTTCGTAGTCTTGGTAAAGTGCGCGAGAATCATGAAAACTACTACCATTGGGCGCAGATGGTACGCAGCGTCATTAAGCCTTTCGAGCCTCAGAGCCGGGCGCGCAGCTCGTATATATATACGTATATATATAAAGCTACACGCTCGCTGCGTATAGAAAGAGAATCGAGGCGACCCCCTTGATGCCGAAGGCCGAAGGGTAAATAATTTAGAACAACAGTGCTTGGTGTACGAGGCTGTCTTTCTCTGATGCTTTTCGCGCTCTCCTTTTTCTCCAAGCGAGTAACTGTACATTCACGACCGAGAGATTTATTGCAACGCTCGCGCGCGAGAGACAGAGAAAGAGAAAGAGAGAGAGAGAAAAAGAAAGAGGGAAACGAAGAGAAGCTGAATTATATGCAAGGGGTGCTAAGAGACTCTTTTAATAGAAGTCTGATTGATTATTGATTTTCGTACTATATTATGACATTTTTTTTCCTTGCCTCCTGATCTATTCTAAAATTGCGTTCCGATACAAGGGCTTACACGTACAAAAAATGCTTCGAATGATAGGTTTACACTAGACTAATCTACAGCTGTGGCTGTAATTGAAATACAGCCTGAAACTAAATGTCACAGGGCTAAATCCTGAAACGAAAAAAAAAGAAGAAATGAAGAAAGACGCGCCATTTCGTTAAAGTCCACTCAACTCGTTACTCAGCTTGTTGAACACCATAAACGCGCAACCCAGTGCTACGCACTCATATAAAAGACATGCGAGACTGCCGCGAAGAAAAATGGTCAAGCTCGCAAACTAAGTGTAGTATCACAGAGCAGTTCTGGCTGTTGTTGCAGCCGCTGCAAAGCTTCGTAACTTTGACAATTATAGGAGCCATATATAGAGCTTGAGCACGACAATTTTTACTCACTCTTTCTCTTTCTCTCTCTCTCCTTCTCTTCCAATCTAGCTTCAAATATATTACAGAGCCTTGTGTGTTGCGGTTACTCTGTAGCCACCTGTGAAGCACAACTCACAATTTTCGTCCTTCCATCCTCTTTTCTGGCTTCGTGTACAAAAATAGCAGTTCCTGAAAACGCAAATAGAGCAAGAGAGTGAGAGAGAGCTTTTTTTCCTCAAATTTTTGAAAAGGAGATTTAGACTTTTGTCCCTCTTGTTTTTTCGCTGGGCTCTGCAAATTTTAGCTTGTTCAACAGGACGCGTAGTTAGGTGACTAGGCTGTACGGAAAATTTTTTCATGAACGGTCAAATTAATAGACAAGAGTAGTTGCGTTTTCATTTACCTCTGGATATACGTTCATACTCACTCACACCTCACATATAAGCAAATATACAACATTCATATGAAGTCAATTTTTTGACAAAACATTTTAGCCAAACTATTTTTTCTTGTTAATTTAGTACTATTCTTCATTTTTTGTTGCTATAAATTATGGCACTGGTACTCCAAGATTTTTAGAAATAGAAAGCATGATCTTCATTGTGGTCACCTGCAATATGCTCAGTCATGTACGATTGCATTTTTACGATATGTTAAGCGACAATCAAATTTCAAAATATTTAAACTTTCGATGTGACTCTTTGTGCATGACTAACTGTAGGGTCATAAGTTAAAAAATGGAAACTAAGTAATTATATGAGTCATCCGAGGAGTCAGTATCAGTAAGCGTGAAGGAGATGGAAAGAGAACGAGTCGTTTTCCTATCTCTTTTTCATCCCATCTCAAGTAGCATAATCAATCACAACACTCAATGACCTTTGCACACACGGACCCTGATACGGAGCCTGACGCGCGCATACCGCATTGTAATTTTACTCTCCGGAGTTTGCATGAGCGAAAAAAGCAGCGAGCTGAGATAACAAATATCGTCGTGGAGGTATAAAAAGCCAGCTCCCACGAGCACAAGGAAGAATGGCATTATAAGAATTTTGAGGCAGATCGGTACACGCTCGATATCGATCTCGCTGCATCATAATATAAACGTATGGGATACGTATAACGCGCATATACACGGACAAGAGAGAGTGAGAGAGCATATAACGCCCGAACGATTATATCACTTCGGTAACGAGAATAGAAGGAAGTCCAACGTGCTGCAGTATGTACAACATGACTCGGAGTCATTTGTTACGTGACTCGGTAGAAATCACCGGCTACACGACGACATCAGCGACGAAGACGACGGCGAGGACGAGCCCCGTAATCCTACTCTTATTCCACTTACAAATACACTCGCAAACTTTTTTCTTTGCCGGTTTAGCATGACGCTTATGGACTAATGATATTTGTACATTATTGTAATGCTATATAAATATATTTTGAAGATGTATTGCTCAGCTGATGTTTGTTTTATCAATCTAGATAATTTAATGTTTAATTGCTAATTAAATATGCCCGGAAAAATTTAAATGAATAGGTTCAATTCCTTTTTTCATTTTGCTTTAGACACAATGCCAAAAACGCTTCACTAGGCGTCGTTTCAAGTACAATGTCGGTAACGTCGACGAAACAAAGGAAGGCAAAACGTAGCTTCATTGTACGTCAGTTTGGAATTTGCATAGTGGAGAGACATAGAAGTGGATTGTGCGCGAGTCTTATATACGTATGAACGCACTACCTCGCCGGTTAGGATGCAATGAGGTACTCGCGGAGTTTGGCGCAATCAGAAATTCCTCGAAGGTGCCGCAGCTCGTAGTTTCTCCGCGCCTCGCTTGGTGGTCTCGTCGGCGCATCTCTCTCTCTCTCTCTTTCCCTTTGCGAGGCGTATATACCTCTGCCTACACACATACGCGCTAGCAAATGTTCGTATAAGAACTATACAGCGAGACGCGCATTAACTCGTACAGCAGCAGCTACATCGTTAGTAGCATACCTTACCAGTTCGCCTAGGCTTCCGAAAGCTTCCGAGTGCAACGCAACTGAGTGAAATTCCAAAAGCGTCTGAGTACTCGACACGACTGAATAATTTAAAATCAATTAGCTACCAAACTAAAGGTACACCCTCCTCGACGCAGAATAACACGTATTAACGAGAACTATTTTTGCAAGTTTTTTCAAGAATTTGAGTTGAAATATTTTTTCGAGAATATTAAGGTTGATGGTGGTTGGGACCAGAAAAAAATAATAATTTTATAACAAATGGCAATAATTTATTTCCGAGAGTAGCTCGGGAGAAATTTCCTTTGCCGCATAACAAAACTATAGTGCAGGCAGCGGTGTGCGCTAAAGCTCTCGTATAAATGTGTGTGAAGTATAAAAAGCTCAAAATTTCACTGAGCGAAAGCGCTCGCGCGCTTGTACAGTGCTAAGTCAGCTCGTCGGACGAAACGGAAAACTCTTACTCGCGAACGCACTTTTACAGCGAACTGCTCTCAGCTAGAAAAAAAAATGGTAAAAAAAAAGGAAAAAATGATAAAAAAGCCAGTACGCAGTCAAGCAGCGGTGTGCGCGCAATCTCGCAAAAGTGTTCGGCTGTAGCGCTACAGCGAGAAGAAGAAAGAGAGTGAAAATGAGTTGGAACGCTGCTGCCGCTGCTTTCATGGTAGAGAGAGAGAGAGAGAGAGAGAGAGAGAGAAAAGGGGTTTTCCCTGAGTGCCTCTAGGTTGGCTGCTGCAGTGAACGTGAATTCCATCCTGTCATTTGTAACTGTCGGGCTGCTCATTACAATTCCCCATTCTTCGAGTGTACGCCCAAAAACTTCTCTATGTATACATATATATAGTATACACTCTCCTCTCTCTCACCCCTGTCGGCGCTGCGCTCTCGATCCACACCCCCTTAACCTCCTTTTACCGAGAGAGAGTTTCATTTGCGCTTTCTCTTCGGGACGCATGCTAAGCATTTTCGAGTGAGCAATACAAGTCACACGCACACGCACATGCACACTCACTCGTACGTATATACATCCACACACCCTCACGCGTCTTTCTGTTTGAACGCGACTTCGCTGCAAAGAAGAGTATTTTCGTTTAGCAACTCCCGTAGCACTGGAGATGGTTTTTGGCGATGTGAAATAGCGAAAGGGAGAGAGAGAAAGAAAGCGAGAGCTCGAGATGGTTTGGGGTGAACTTTCATGATCGTGTCGAGATGATAGTCTTGGATTTTTATAGCGATCCGAGTGCTTTATTCGTCTAAACACATACCTACCCGCGCCGAGCTTAAGAGGTGTCGGGCAATATTCGGCTCCAATTTTTTCAGAGCGTAAATGGAAAAGTTGATGTTTCGTACGAGCGCGGAATACTCGATGCGCGAAATTGAATTTAAATTAACTTGCGATGATGATTTATCGTTTAAACTCTGATGTAAAAGTAGAAAATTGGTAACAAAAACCGAGGATAATGCCAAGTTGCTCGCGGCAAAAATACCAGATTAGCAGCAGTGAATGTTATTAACATTTGCTCTTTTACATCATAGTCTTATAGAAAATAACAAAAATAATGACATACAATATACGATATGGCTAAACCATAAATCTTACAGTGTTAAATGAAATGGCTTTGTGGAAAAATTTTCACAAAAGACTTTTTTCTCAAGTTTATCGGAAGGTTTATGCTAACAAAAAACAAATCTTCGATGTATTAAATAAATAAAAGTATTATTATTATTATTATTATTATTATACTTCACTCCATTTTTAATTATTTGTCCAAAGAAAACTCACAATCAAAATACTGTTTAATTCTATTTTAATGGGTCATTTATAATTTTTTAATTTCATTTTGAAAAATCATCAAACGATATTGTAAAATATTATTTCACGCAAAGTGTATGTCCCTTGCTACTTGGTGTGTCTGTGATCACATTTGATGCTCCATATTACGCATTGAAGATCCGTATCGTACACGAATGCCGGAGTTGATTATGCCATTATGACAGTGTAATCGTTTTATCGTTCATCCGCTCGAGCAAATCAGACGCGAAAGAGGACTAGTATTCTTACCCTCAACGAGAGATAGAACAACTTTGGCTCATTCGTATTTTATCACGCTAATAGCCTTTTGGAATGCTTGGAAGTTACCTTGGCAACGTAAGATAGCGCAATAAGTAGCATAAATATAAAGACAATATAAGAGCTTCATAACTACTGAATTGCTTGATTTTTTTTTAAATGAATATTATTCTTTATATTCATTAAGCAGTGATGCAACAGGGATTAAAGTACACGTCACTAAAAGTTCATTTGAATTCAGTTTGGTTTTCAATTTATGAAGTGTCTGTAATGCTACGTGTCGGCAGTTTTTACGCAATCATTGGAATATCGCAATCCTGTATTGACTAATACAAAGTCATATTGCGTGCGAGCGTAATAAAACTGATGAAAATACAGCGAACAAGACTCACATTGAAAAGAGATAGAGAAAGAGAGAGAGAGAGAGAGAAACGATCGACAATAATTATACTGAAAACGAACTATCCAACGGAAGGATGGGAAGTTGGTCGGTGTAAGCCACTCCATATAGAAGCTCCACGTACGTACCCATACGCGTACACATACGCAGATATGCCATTTTGCGCCTCTTTTATTCTCCTCTATATTGCGTACGCTGCGCACGTGCTTTATAATTAAAAAATGCGAAAAGCAATTGCAAATTGGAAAACGGCCGCGAGCCGGGCGCCAATAGGCGCAGCGTGTGCCTGGCTGCGTGCGCGCGTACACCTTTGTGCGTTGTTTATGAAGCGTTCATTGATTTTTACGCAAGCCTACCGAATTAATGACCGCGCGTACGGTTGACTCGTTGCGACGTCGATTTCGGTCGTCGACCTCCCGGGTATACGTAGCGCCTTCGTATACAGTTACATACGTATATGTACGAGCCGCATGTGCCGCACACGCATAAACACGCATAGAATATATACACGCGCGTCGATCGGCGAAACTAATTTTTTCTCCTTTTTTACCGAGTCACAGCTGCTCGTTCCTTGCATTGAGATAAATATTAAACACTGTTCGAGATATGAAATTTTGCGTTCAATTTCAAAGGAGCTTTTCAAAGAGCGATATTCTAATTTATTATTTTCATTATGAATTATCGGTACGGCGGAGGATTTGTATCTCGTTAACGTAGATAGCCCAAAACGACATGCGGAGCATTTCATATTTTATAATTTATCCGCCGCGGCTATACGTATATTTCTGCAGAATATTTATCTGAATATTTTGACCTTTCGCATACATAATAATGCGGCGTACGATTATATACATATGAATACAACATTAACGTAAATAAGCTTAAATCCCTGAGAGCTTTTGAGTCGAAAGTTAAACGAGCATCGCGATTAAACGACTGGACTTTAGGGAGTTATAGTATGCGTATGTGTATGTGGGATTGGTACAGCTCGGAGAAAGAGGAAAAGTCTCGAGCACGAAGCCCGGCCCACGTGGTCGTACACGTATATACATAGAGAAGAGAGAAGCTCCCGAGGAATTAGCACTATCAGGAAGAGTCACGCGTGACTCGGGCAGGCTTCTCCTTCCCCCCGCAAGGGTCACTCACATTGCGTCGCGAGCTTTGCGAACCGAAAATCGCTGAAAATCGTGCCGACCGATAAAAGAGACTAGCAGAGCGGCGTAAGCTTGCTAATTGCCGCAACAGCGCCAGCAGTAGCAGTAGAAGTAAAAGAGTAGTCGGTCATTCATTTGGGTTAATGCGATCTTGTATTAAGCTAATGACATTTATAAACATACATACCGCCAGAGTTCAAATGATAGCTTTTAAATAACTCGCTAACTCCAATCTCACACGCGTGTAGCCGGTTATAAGTACATGCCGATTTGAAGCCAACCTCTTTGCATTCTGCGTATGCGCGCGCATATATACCGACTACCGACTGCATACAGAGCGTCGTCTTCTTTCGTATTCGTTGCTTTGCCTTATATGCGCGCGATGGCCTGCACGGGAATGAACAACCAGAGCCACTGCGCTGATTCTGCAACCCTGCTGTGTTGGTGAATTAGCAAAATATTCGCGTTTTCCTTGCATCAGAAGCACAAGTCGGGACTCGCGCATAAATTATTCATATGAGAGTTAGGCATTAACGTCCTGCGGGCTAGCTTACGCATGCGTTTGATTGCATTTTTTCCTTCGATTATGTTAATTTATCTTGAGTATCATGACTATACAGCTGCGAGAGATTTTTTATTGGTTCAAATCAGTGATCCAACTTTTATATGATGACGTTTTAAATTTCAAGCTCGTAGCAACTACGATCGTAGATACGTAATTGTGCGACTTATATACTTCAATTATCTCCAAGTGTGAGGGAATATTTCAACCTCTATATCATAAGTTCTATTCAATTAATAAATAATCAAAGAACAATCATTTCTTCAATATAGCTAACTTTTCACTTCTATGGCGCTGAAAAAGATATTATTTCAATCAATAACCATAGTTTAGATGAATTTCATGAGTTACACTTACATCTTCCAAAACAATGATAATTATTTAAGAAAGTCTATTTACCTGAACCGTACGATAACCTTTTGTAAACTCATATAGTCACTGTTATGAATATACCCTTTGAGTGCAATGTGCCCTATGCACTGTGAAAAAGATGATGCAGAGAAAAAAAGCCACGTATGAGTTGTGGGGAAGATCAAAGATATGAAAACGTTTTACATCTTGATAGCTGAGTCGATGAACGGTAATCGAGACACGAGATGCATACGCGCAGATGTCGAGCGGCCAAAATAGGATGTAATTTTCAAATGCGGTTGCGTCCGTTTATTCTTCCCTTCGCAGGACAAGTGACATGCAGCAGCAGAAAAAACTGCAACGGTTCGTTGTGCCAGTAGTCAATTTTTTCTATTTGTCTTCGACGCATCGACATGTACTGTGCAGTCGTATACTTCACTTTTAACTACCGCAGTACGCTTTGGTATATTTGAAGTTTCTCTTGAAACTAGACCCGTCCTATACCCGTGCAGGTATTTTCTCTTTCAAAGGACATTGTAATTATCACTGTATCCATTGTGCAATACGCGCATGTCGATATACGCAAGAGGCTAGTAACAAAACTTTTCGTTCGTTAACGTTTCTGACTAACTGACGCGCAGCATCCCAACGTTGAGGCCATACTAGCAGGTTCTATATAAGCTTGTCAAGTGTTTTTTAGGGACATCTATATGGCTGAGATACATCAAACATATTATTCTATTGATTACACGAAAATTGAAGCGTGAGCTTTGTCTGGCCTTTATTTTGGATAATTAAGATACGAGAATTAATAAAATTGAAAATTCTATATGTCTTTGTTAAAATTCATTCTGGTATTTACTCAGACGAGCACTCTAATTAGAAATTTAATGAAAAATTTAAAGTACACGGTCAATTTAATTTTAATTAACAATAACATTGTCATCCAATCGTTTAGTTCCGTTTTGAAGTTATTGAATCGTAGGTTTTGAGAAAATCACACGGAACTTTTAGCTCACAAAGTTATTTTATGTATGTTTTATGTAAGACTTACAATTGTAAGTATATTTTATGTTATTTCATGATGTTATATTCTGATGTTCTATTCATTCACTGCAAAAGCTTGAAACTAACTAAAAGATGTGTATTTTAGGTCAGAGGGGCAACAAATTATGTTAATCAAGTAGTATAAGTCAATGACGATACTAAATCAATTTTGATCCTAAAATTTTCATTTTTGGGTCTGTGAGAGCAAATCTACGGAAAAGCCGTGAAAATTTTGGTGAGACACTTAACTTTTCACAGAATCATCTGAAACGAAAAATTCAAAATTACATCATTAGTTTATGAGTTTTATCAGGTACTGACGTAGAGTTTTTTCATTTATAGTGATTTTTCGAATTTGGCGTAGTTTTGAAGACATGAAAAATCGACCTTTTTTTTAGAAAGTTTGTTATAAATAAAAAGAAATTTTCGGAAAAATCGAAATATCTCGACGTCAGTACCTGCTCAAAGGATTAATAAAGAACTGTGCAAAATTTCAAAAGAATCGGTTGGATACTTTCTGAGTGACGTTTCTCACCAACTTGAAAAATGTAATTTCTAGAAATTGCAGTTCAAAGATCCTACTTCAAAAGTAAATAAATAATCATCAAACTAAAAGNCCCCATCCTTAAAATGTTTCCAAAATCGTGGTAAGCTTGAAACACTTTAGAATTTTGGTTAAAAAACAAAAATGAAATACAATTTGATTTTTATTGATTTGAATTAAATTTTCACGAAGTCAATATAACTATTGAATGGAAGAACTTCCAAACTTGAAAATATATCAATTATTTTGTCTAATTCTAAGTGCATAAGCCTTTCTGCCTGAGAAAGAATCATGAGGGTCGTTTTGGGCTGAAGTGTTGATCTTTCACCGCTAGATGGCAAGGAACTTTATCTGCAAATTTGCAAGTGGCAAAATAAAATTATTGTATAAGTTAAAACCCACTTTTTAACCTGCGTTGAAATAAATGTAAAAAAAATTGATGAATACAATATTAGTTGTTGCATAACTCTAATTAATGTATAATAAAGAATTGACACTATACGTAAATGTACATTAAAAAGGCAAAGGAGACATTTAGCTTAAACGGGCTGAACCTCCACCGTCGGCGTTCGTTTCATCTTCTCATGCAGTGTCCAGGCGCATTATCCCTGACTCTTTTTATTTTCTCTCTGTCTTTACTTCTCTCTGCTGTTGCTATATTTTTTCTTTTCGGCTCCGAAGCGGCATTGTTAATTGTTTGATCGACAAGATTACGGTGCGTCTTACATATCCGGCGTCTCTTTCTACCTTTAGGGACTAGCCCCCTTCTACTTTTTCCATTGAAGCTAAAGGCGGTAAGTCTTTTTGGTCCGTATGCAGCTACCGTGTATAGTTGACATTATTGAAGGACAATTCCTCCTTAACGCGCCTCTTGTATGCAACAAGTTCTCTTTCTCTCTCACTCTCTCTCTCTCTCTCTCTCTCTCTCTCCTCCGCTGTCCCTTGATTTTAATGATTTGCTCTCATAGTAGCAGTAACAACAGCAGCGCGGGAACATTCGATTCTTTCAATGTATAGTACCTCTTTCTCTTTCTTTCTTTCTCATCCTTTTCAATGTGATACAGTATGTGCGTGTATGCGGTAAGCACCCGTACTTGTTCGCATATTGTTTTATTTCTTAAGGACTTTTAATTAAACGTTCAATGTTTGGCGTCTGTTTGGACGATACCGACAACGGCAACGGCCAAGAGCAGTGATTTTTACTATACTTTTTTGCCCTATTACCCATATTTTCCCGTTTTTGCCTTTAAACTACATGAGCTCAAAGTCAAAGAAAGTTTTTATCCAATGCAAAATATGTGTGTATTGTATACTAAAATGTACGACTGATTGAAAATGAAAATTTTCAATTAAAATATATTTAATTTATTTAAACGGATTGTATGTACACTTTGATTTTGTTAAAATTAGTGCAAATGATAATACTAAATACGAAAGTAATTTTATTTGAATACTTTTATATTTCCTTAATAAAAAAATCGATATTGATCTCATCATCAGGAAATAAAATAACTAGCATCGACTCGAAAAAAATTAATTCAAAAATAGTATAGAGTAATTGATACGCGTACTTTTTTTACCTTCTTAATATTTATTTAACTTTCATCGATGCTCAGAGGGAGTCACATCGAAAAAGAATGACTGCCGCATAATAGCACAGATATTGAGTGAAACAAGACATATGTTGAAAAAAGGAGGCGAAAGGATTCCGTCCTCATTAAGATATTCGAGGTAAGGCTCCGTGTGTGTTCGCTTATCTGGCGAGTGACAGCGTTCAGTCAAGAGAAATCAAGTAGCTGCAGCGACACACGCTCGCTCCGTCAATCAAGCCTGTTTCCTCTCCCTCTTTCGCACTCGATTGCCGGCCTGTATTTGTGTATCGTCTTCCAACCATCTAATCGCTGAGTAATTGATACAGATGAAGATATCCTCTTTCTCGTCCTGCCTGCGAGTGATCGCGAGTGCCTAAATGAAGAAATCCTGGAGGGATACTTGATACGCCTGTCGTTCTTGATCTGCTGCATCTCTTTCTTTCTGTCGTTCTCTCCTTTTTTCTTCCTTCGGCATTTTTTCTCATTGTCCACAGATAAAGAATCGGCAGTGCCTTTTGATTATTTCCGCATGACCAGTACAAAAATTAGTCCGACATAATTAGTCTTCGACATTTACAATCGTTTTTATGATACATAACAAAATAATATAGTTCGTACGAGCTTTTTGAAATAAGGTAGCTTTGCAACTTTTGGATTATGCAATTAGTGAGATAAATCAAGCCACCTTGAAAAATTTAATAATCATCACGCAGAGGCAGTGGAATATTTAATCGGATAACTAGTATATAATAAGACCCACGGGGTAAGTCTCTCCCTCGCCTGCACGAGAGCAAGTGAGAACATCCACGCACTTTCCAAAGAGGCAGTTTTAATTACGTAAAATTTAATTGCACTCCTACGTGTAGCTGTAACCCCTTTTATAATGTAATACGCACAATCTACTCGAGTGTACGGACGAGAAAGTGTCAAGTAAGGAATAAACTATGCATGCCTGCAAGAGTAACGATTGTTTTTAAGACCAATGGCTTGGTAATATTTCATTGTGTAATGTAGTTCGAATCTCGTGTAGCCTGCAAAATTCTTTGCCAATACATATCTCAGGATTTCATTATGATATAATTTTGCAGGAATACCTGTACAAAGAGTCGGGGTGGTGCAGAAGCAGACTCTCGCAGGCGCATGACTACTTAGACCACGCGTAACAGAGTTAAAGAGTACTTTTATAACTCCTGGAGAGGCTCGAAAGGCCAAAACTTGCTAAAGCGAAGTTTGGCTCAAGCGCGTACGTGTCAGCCCGGAAGCCTCATCATCAAATTCTTCAAAAGCTTACTTAACTTGTATAATAATAGTCACGTGCTCGGTGCGCTCCTTCTCAAAGTAGATGTGGAACTTTGCACTCGTGTTATACTATTATATAGGCGCGTTTCCGTCCGCTTCTCCAACAGCAGTTGTAGCAGCAGCAGCAGCAGCAGCAGCAGCAGCCAACAAGTTTTACTGTGGCGGAGCGAAGCAAAGTGGCCTTATACTGCTGCTGTTCTGCAACACCTGAGCTCTCTCTCTCTCTCTCGTTCTTTCTCTTTCGCAGCCTGCAGTATTATACAGACGCATGGTGACGCACACATTTTAAGGCCTGCCGCGTGTATCACGTGGAAGACTCCCGCTCGCTCAAGTTAACTTGTCTACTCCATAACTCGCGGTCCACAAGCGCGCCCTTGCGCCTAGCTTGCTTTACTCCCTACATATCTTTATAGATGGGATAGAATTTTCCTTACTCATAATGCTAAGATGAGCTTTGCACGCTGTAAGGTAATTTTCGTGCGCTGGAAAAATTCATAAAGGTAACTTCGAGAATATCAAGTGGAAGTGAGGCGTGTATCGCAAGCAGCGCAGGCTCCGCAGATAAGGGAAGAAAAAACACTGCCGCGCGAAAGCCACGGCAGAGAGGAAATGAAAAAATGTTGAACTTTGTTGCGAAACTGAACTTAACTCGAGAATTATAGGGTTATTGTATTTTCTTTTCTTTTCGTTCGATACTACGGACCAATGTTGAGCTGCAAGATATTGATTTATTAAAGTTTTCAAAATAGAAGTTCGCTAATAATAATAATGCACGAAGGGCCGTGAAATATTCATTTCTGATTTACGTATTCAAAAGTTCCGCGCCATACTTTAACTTGGAACATTTCGAAGTGAAAATGTTTGTAGCCAGAGTGACATCCGATTGAGTTAATAAGCTAAATAAATGTGGTAAAGTTTCTCCAATCAAATTCCGAAATAACATCAAAAGTCTATGATGGCAG
The DNA here is from genome assembly GCA_902732785.1 of Trichogramma evanescens. Classification (NCBI taxonomy): domain Eukaryota; kingdom Metazoa; phylum Arthropoda; class Insecta; order Hymenoptera; family Trichogrammatidae; genus Trichogramma; species Trichogramma evanescens. The sequence continues at coordinate 79,215 of CACVKI010137049.1, read as the reverse complement.
AAGAAGCAATTAAAGCGTCATACCATTGGAGGCCGTAACAGAAGTTGTTCGCGCATTACAAAATACAAATTCACCAGTCACGAGCATTGTGTAAGCCAAAATTCGCGTATCGGTAATCCTTGACAGACGATGGGAAGCTTTTGGCGAACCATTAAAAAAATAGAACAAAACGAACTAAACGAACAAAACTTCAAGGAAGTATGCATAGGTGGTACTATTTATTCGTGCAGGTAGGAGCGAACCGGCGGTAATGGTAGGCCAACACGAAGGGGACCAGCTCCAAAGTGTGTGCAACAAAGTTGAATGTAAAACAGACGGAATTGTCAGATGGTTGTAGCAGTATAAGGAGCAGCACGGGCGGCGTCGGCGGCGTCAACGGCGGCGGCGTATACAAATATAGAACTAGAGTCCCGTTGTACGTCAACACGCGCGTTCGTCGCTCCGTGTGTGTGTATACACTCGGCGTTTCTGACAGCAGCCCCCGAAGACGAAAACACCTTCGTGGCACGCAATCATTATACCTGTACCCAATGGCTCTTGGATGCATATATGCATACATATAACTACCTATGTATATGAACGCGTATGTATACGCTAAGCCAGTACTTATACAGCTATACGTATATATGCACGTGCACCTTCTAACGCCATATTATACGACGATGATGGTGCCGGTGCTGGCGGTGGGCGTAAGCTCGCTGCAGTCTGCGAACTTCATTCGATAATTGCTTCTTACACATAGTGACGTAGGCGTTCTGATAGTATCCGTATTCATCAGACTAAGCTAGTTTTGAGTAATCCCCGACTAAAAACTCTTCGTGCGTCGACCAAGCTTTCAAGACGTTTTATAGGTACTTCATTGGTATATATAGAAAGAAAATTCATTCAGAACTTAATGCATTCTTGATTAGATGGTTGTAACTATTAGCCTTTCCAACGCGCTTCGAGCGACTAAAATTTACACGTATATAATCTACTTGTACCTATAATTGTTAATTTTTTTCATTGAAGCTTTTATTTGACAAGTTCTGGATTACCTTGCAGTGCTCACGCATCGAGCGGATGCTTATGTGCTCGTTGTGCTATGCTTGGCACGCGGGACTATCCTTTCTTCTCATACAGCAGTAGCAGACACTAGCAGTTATCTCGTAAATTTTAGTAGAAATGAGAGTGTCACCGCTGTTTGCAAGCGAAGCGCGCCTCATCCCTTATTTTCGCGGTACCTTTTCACCTCTGCCGCTTATAGCTCTGTTGCTGCTGCTGCAGGTCGATCCTCTTGCTACAATGTGTATACTGCTACCAGCCGTCTTTTTTTCCTTTACGTACAGCGCAGAGCATGAATTTAAAATGCGAACTACCACTACGTCTGCTTGCGTACTTATATACACGTAGATATTCTTTATTTTTTGCCCTTTGTAACACACGTTTGTTTTGGACGTGCAGGAAAACGTTTTCATGTCTCGTCGTATCTGCATTTTTCTACGCGCTCGTCGCGCGTATCTTACACGTTTTTATGCGCAAAAGAAAACACGTCTTGGAATCGTGGCTCCAGTATTTGTGTTTTATGTACATAAGCGCTGCCATTTCGTTCGTAAGTTAAAAAACAAATAACTCCTTGCTCGAGAGCCTTTTTTCGCGGCATTCATATAGGGATCAGACCGAGCTCTGCATATAATTTGAGAACAGCATACACCTTTGAAATCAGTCACATTAATTATGAGACACGCACAGTCCTGACTCTTTCTTCGATGGAATAGTAACCGCAAATGCATCCTCGATCTCGTCTTCCCACAATCGAAAAACGCCACACGAGCATCGAGAACGTCGGATGTGGCAACAATAGCAGCACCGGCATCAAAGGCAATAGCCCAATGCAAATAAAGGCCGCGCGCCAAACTCCCGCGATTTACATATACAGCAAGCATACGATAGCTCGCGTCGCAATTCTCCTCGAGTCCCATCCATTTTGCATTCATCGACGCGCGCGCACTGCGCTCTGCATTCTCCCTTTTAGCAGCAATAGCAGCAACTCTGCTCGCGCGTGCTACAATCCTGATGGCTGACGAATTTATTGCGATCCGTACTCTCCCTGGGCGTTGTCGACTCGAGTGTCCTCGATTTTCGGTTATAACTACTTATTATAATGTTTAAACTGGGTTTGTTCGTTTAAATTACAAGTAATGCCAAAAATATCTACGAGAAACTAATTTTTGATCATTTTAAAACTTGTTATTTTAGTATTCTAATATATTGTGACGAATAATTTTGGATTATTACTTCTATATGTTAATTCAAAAGGAAAAAGTAATAATAAAAGGCTCCTTTTATTAAAGATTTAGTTATGCGGATACTCGCTACGCTCGGGTGAAAACAACTCCTGGATGAGTCAACTGATTCCCGCACTTGTTACAAAATATACTATTACAATACAAGTGTCAAAAGTAACACTTTTTCGTACAGTGTAGTTTATGCTAATAGCTAATAATAATGCTTGATAATAGCTGCCGGGAAAAAATCGAAAGTTTTGAAGTGGGTAAATTTTCAAAATTTTGGCGGGAGAAAATTCAAAATTTTTGCCGGGAAACTTACGAAATATTGGTGAAAAAATATCAAAAAATTCAAAAATTAGAAAGAATCTCTTTCCTGAGCTTAATTTTAGTTTAATTAGGGGTTTTATTTGAGTTTATAGCGCCCTTAAAATTACCTTGAAAGAAAAAACTAAATACATATTTTTACGTAACTAGTGATATGAGGCGCGCTCGCGCGCGCACCAACTAATCAAGTGGAAATGACAAATATGAAATTGAAATGACTGATGAATTACAAATATAAACATTTCAGCAAACGCCACATTTAAGTTCTCCCACTAAAAAAATTACATGAACGACCGACGCGAGATTCCGACCAATCATGAAGCGAGGCGCAGTTACTCCTCGACCAATGAGGTGACGAATAAAACGACATCACATGATTTTTTTAAGGAAAGAATATTTCCCGCTCTTTTCAAATCTACAATAAACTATGCGGGTTTATATTTGAAAAATCAATTTTTTGGTTGCTGTAGCTTTCAAATTATGTTTAAGGTCAAATCTAAGGTCACTATTGGATAAGCCGCGAAAAATACCTCGGATATGTGGTTTTTATTGTTTCCTCCGCTTATTCCGCGAGATTTCCATGGGGTTTCATGTTTGTTTTCCACCCCGGATATTATTTTTCTTCAATTAAACAATATTCTTTCGACTCTCAAATATAAAATATCATTTTTAGAAATAAATTTTGAATAACAAATTGATTAAAAACTAGTTGAAATGATAAACAGCGATTAGTATGAATTAGTCTAGATTCGAATACTCGTATTCATTCGAGGATGAAGCAAAAGGCAAATGAACAACCAGACCAAGTGTCTATTTAATGCGAGCCACGTTTTCCTTATTTATCGTTTCCCAATGCTTATGTTTTACTACTTCTGCTAGGGGCTCTTGCTTGTACCATAGCACTTCGATAAGACCGTCTTGAACAACTCGCTAGAATCGCCAAGGAAACCAATAAACTGAAGTATTGTACATAATTCATGCCACACAGTCAACTTGTTTCAGTGTGTGTGGGTGTGTGCCAAGTAATTTGATGATATTGATATACTTTTACAAAAAAGGATGATTAAATGAAAAATCCATAGATGTAGGACAACTTTCAGATAACATTAAAAACATGACGATTCCTTAATTCTTGCGAATAAAATTTTTGGAGCATTTTTCTCTAAACAATCTGTACTTTAGTTTTTGCTCTCCACTGTGTTCTGTTTTGAATATTCTCCTTCTAACCCATCATCACACTTGGAAAAAAGTATACATGGGACAAGTAGCAACGCCTCTTCTGACTCATTCCATGTTGCTTCTCGCGCTGATGCCACCTTGTGCCATTCTTTTTTCGGGTTCTCGAGCAGCCCTAGTTTTAACGAGGAAGTAGCGATTAGTGTAGACTCTTAAACACCCCGATTAGCTAGCTGTCACGAGCAGCTCAGTTCCACCATTCAACCCCGGCCTCGGCTCATTTTTTTCTTCAATTTCTTTTTTCATCGTTCTATCGCTAAGCGCTTATACACTCATTCTTTTACTTCGTTTTTTTTATCGAAGGCGAGGGATAATTAGGGTGGCATCCCTGCGCAGTTATGGCTGGTCGACCTTTCCCCCCTCTTGACTCTCGTCAATCCTTGTTATTTTACTTCTCAGTCATTTTCACACATACTGAGGATCATTGAGTTTCATGTAATATTTTATCTAAAAAATGATTCCTTAATAACAGAAAAGGAGCTTTGAAATAAAAAAAAAGGTGCAAGTCAATTTGAAAGATTTGGAAAATCGAGCTTGTATAATTATATATAGCACAGACATAACATACAGTTCCCTGCGCTAGGCTTGTAAAACAGTATCTGTACACACTCATCGTCGAGCAAACAATACACGTTGTAGGTAAGCCATGTCCATGCATAATTCAAACAGCCGCAACGTCGTCGTCGTCGTCGTAGTCGTCGGTCTCGCCGTTGTCGCGCGTACCTACACCATATACGAGCCGTGCAGTAGCAGCAGCTGCTGCTGCAGTACACATAACAAACTATAGCTGTGCACCGCTGTAGCTGCTACTGCTTCTCTATATGGCAAGCTCGAATCTACTCAATTTCGTTCTTCAGCAGTTTGTATTTCTATGTATGTATGAGTAAATACGTAATCAGTCCTCGCTTGCTCGTGCATATGTAACGTTATATATCGCGATCGTTTTTTCTCTCCTTTTTTTCTCTTTCACGCACACCCTTACAAGAAAAACGCCTTTACTTTGGCTTCTTTACTCATTCGACTTCTCGTTTCTAATACTTTTTCACTGACTAGTGCTGCCTCCGTGAAAATTCGAAATTCACGGAGATTTTTCATCACCCCATAAAAAAATCTCCAAGCCTTATGAAAAATGATAAATATAATAGAAGCCAAAATATGCGATAAGAATATTTATTAAAGGACGATCGCGAATACGCGCTCCTGTGCGGCCAAGTCGAGTCAGGCGTGCGCGCTCCGTACTGGCGCGAGGATGGCAAAATATAAAGAGCGATAAAATTGAAAAGGCACTAATTTTCGAAAATCCCTTACACGTTGCACGGGGCAAATTTACGAGTACGAAACAGCAGCGGAGCAGCTATATATACGTTTATAAGCAGCATGCAGTGCGATATCTCGTAAACAACATATTCCCTTCACAGATAAACCCCCTTGGCAAAAGCTCGGAGTAAAATAATATTTTACCTCGCTCGCTCTCACACGTGTGTATGTATGTGTGAGCCGCTGCCTCTGTTGCTGCTTTGCAGTACGTAAAACGAGTAAAAAAATAATATTTTCTCCTCGGTCTCACCAATATGGTGTCTTCTTTTCTAGAAAAACGAAGAAGCTCAGCCGCATGTGCACGTATATATACGTAGATAGCGAGAGAAAGAGAGAGAGAGAGAGAGAGAGAGAGCGACGCACATCTTTGGAATCTGTCTTAGTTGCGCGCGCTACTCGTCGGTGCGAGCTGCAGGCGCAGGCGGCGGTCTGGTGTGTATCAGTATGCGAGCTACGATTCGGCCACATCTCGCGCTCATCCCTCGACTTATTGCGGCTTAGTCGTTCCTTTCACTCCGACTATACTCGCTTCTCTCTCTCTCTCTTCTCTCGGTGTCTTGGATCGCAAGCGTTACGCCGTCTACACCTTTTATCACGATGCTCCAATGCATATATACATACACGTGCTGCCGCACACCTCCGAGGCGGCTATACACGGCTGCGCGTACCCTGACTAAAGCCCCTAAATTGTTTCCATCATAAGTCCGGATACCCGCGACACATATACCTTCGGATAAGCGTGCGTTCGCTGGCTCGCAAAGGTGAAGACCCGAAATACGTCCGAGGATCTCCTCTCTGCTGGGATGTATGCCGAGCGTGGCCCATTAAAGCCATCCAGCTCTCCTCTTGCACTGCTGCTGCTGCTACAGCTATACCTCCTTCATCTCATCCTCCTCCTCTTTCTCTCTTTCTCTTTTACGTCTGAGCTACGCTCTTCTCTCTTTCTCTCTCTCGCTCTCCGTTGATAACGCATCGCATCGCCGCATATAAGAGAGAAAGAGAGAGACAGAGTGAGAGGGGGCAAAAGCTCATTTTCTCGTGTACGAGCCGCTACGAAATGTGAGAGATAAGTAACAGCGCGAGGGATTCCAAGGGATTAGCTCGATCGAGCGACGATCGATTGAATTTCGCCACGGATATTGCGATTGATTATTCTGACGACCCTCGGCGCGAAAGCGTCGGCAGCAGAAGCAGCAGTAGCAGCTCTACGTGCGTACGTGAGCTAGAGTAGAGCTGTGCGTGTTCTATATACGTAGAGGTGCGCGCAAGTCGCAAAACGGTAATGGCTAGGATTGAGCTTCTCTCATTGAGCTCTAGAGCCAATTGAATACTCTGATCGAGGATTTTTGTCCGGATAATGCTGATTTATGCCGTGGATGATACTCGAGTTTTAATTTTGTTACTGCCTATAATGGATGGCGTGTAATCAAGTTCCCCGTATCGATCGCACGAATACGTATGACTTTTTTTTAAATCTGATACTCGAGCTTGCGGATAATAAAGTCAACTTGCGAGCAACTATGAAAATGTATAAGCACAAAAGTCGAAGGTGGATCTTTAGTTTAAGTTTAGTACACGCACAGTCCGTACATGTTCGTATACTTGTAATCAAACTTGTCGCCGAGGACAGAAAGTTAGTCACAGCCAGCGAGTCACAGTTAGCGTCGCAGCAGTTTGCTCTTCTTCTCGTCTCTCTCTCTCTCTCTCTCTATCTCTCTCTTGCTCGCGCGTATGTGTAGATCTGTGTACGTGTGGGTAAAAGTCTCTCTAAGCTTTCCGAGGGATTTATGGCTGGCGTCGCGACGTCCGTCTTCACTCCGGCGTGACGCCCTCTTCTTGCGCGTCCACAAAAGTCCAGTATACGTTTGCGCAGGATAGAGCTATAGAGAGAGAGAGAGACAGAGCTCAAGGGCCCACGAAACCGCATCGTCTGAGTGCAGTGCAGGCAAACACCCCCACAGAGCCATTAGGGTGCGGCTGCTACTGCTCCTTTCTCCTTCACTGGGCGAAGCAACCGCGAAATTTAGGATGTTTGCGCTATTTCTACTCCGAGTACATATCTATATATGAATGCATAGATACGTACATACTTACTCTGCTTTTCTATTTTTTCTTCTTTTTCTCCCTCTTTCAAATTTACTCTTCCTTTATAGTTTTTTATCGCTTTTTAAGTATTTTCTCGGCAAGACTATTGTTGAAATAGCGATGTTTTTGCTTGTGTAAAAATAGCTGCATGTGTCAGTTTAAATTGATAAAGTTTAGCAAACATTTTTAAAAACTTGATAAAAATATTTTAATGAAGTTATGAAGGGGGTATAGGAGCTGAGGGGAAAATAAAAATGTTCATAATGCAATTTTTTAAATTTCTAGAAAATATTTTTCAAAAGTGTGAACATTGAGAGAAAACGAGCAAAATTATTTATGAAAAATATTTTCGATATTTTACCAGTAACTATTGTAAAGTAAAAATAATGTTATGATACTTGTAATATTTCAATCGAAAAAGTAGTTGATGTATTTTAAAAAGCAAAAAAAAATATTTTATATTTATTACAAGCCTGAATATGAACACTGTGAAAATGATTTAAATAACTTAAAATAAATATTGATAAATGATAAAAATCAAACGTGTGAATAGATTCGGTGACATGGACAATGGGAGGGAGAGAATCGAGAGCAGAAAGTGACTACTAACAATTCGATAACGTTCCCCGGAAATATTTGACAGCTGATGCAAGGACAAAACGCATCGCGGCGACGACAACCACTCGCAGCGCAGTAGTAATTAAAAATATCCAGAAGCTGTCCACGCTGCAGCGCAGGAATGCATTTTACTATACGCGCGAGAACGACTAATGAAAAATCACATTTTGTGCGTACTTACTGCAGCACATGGTCTCACAAACACACATTCACACACACACACACAGTCGCACAGACATACATTGAGAGCCACATAAGCCTTCGTGAAATTTGCTCTCGGAAAGTTAGGGAAACGTGCGTATTATTAAAAAGAGAGGAGATGAATGTCAGGCAATGACAACGAAGATTCGTTGTGTAATGATAGCGGAGCTTTTTTTAACTTTTATTAAAATAGCAAACGAATTATTTTTTGTCCAGTGCGAAGATTAACGTCAAAAACGGACTTTCATTATTACCACTACAACTAAAACTTAAATTCCCTTGAATGGTATTAAAATTGCAAAAAAATCATTTAAATTTTGATTTGGAACGTTCAGTTGTATTAAAGCCACGCACACGCGCGCAAAGTCATCAATATACTTTTCATCGATATTTTTCAAGAAGTGGTCGTCATCATCGGCTAGACTTGCGGATACATAAGTATAAAGTTGGTAGTGCGACGTCATTAGTAATTCCGATCTCGTCGGGCGGAAATTATGTCCAGCCATTCAAGCTACGACGATGCCTGCTCGCTCTCAATATCCTCCCTAGCACGCGTCTAGCTCAATACGTGTGTAAGCGAATGTAAGTACATGTGTGTACGCTCATTCTCGCATGCACCAACGCATAATGTCGACGTTCGGCTCGAGACCCTGATCGACGATGGAAATACATACAATCTTCCATGAGGAAATAAGGTTTGAAAAATATGACGAATAAGAGTTTTGGTAGAATTCCAGTTAACTAAAAAATTGGTAAAAATATGTTAAATTACGAGTGAAGAGAATGAGCTTTTGGTGCGGTTATGGCACAGGCACAAATATTTAGCTTAATCATGTGAGAGTCTCAACTCCATCCTCCAAGATTTACAATGGATATCCGGTCATGATTCTGGACGGAAGTTGCTCCCGTCATGTGCGCAAAGAGTCTTATCAACGCCGCTATATTTGGGTAGCGCACCGCGTTTATCGTGCTTTACTATCTTGCTTGCACTTGCATTGCTACTTTCGGTGCAGTATGGAACGTCAATGCATACTAAAGCATACGCCAACTTGAGCGTTTTTTTTCGAAGTAATATATTTAAAGCATCAGTCAGAAATTTTTTCGATCGGAAATTCAATAACTTTCATTTTTTACGGTGGTTTCACGGAATCACACCTAATTTCAGTTAACTTTAATAATAAAAATAGGTATAAAGTCAAAGTATCAACAGTAGTAACCACGTCATTATTATTCAGATGTTATTTGGATTTATTTGATTTGGATGATATGTGTAATTTTTTTATCAAGGTATCACCCGTTTTTATCCAGTTTACGGTGTCAAAATAATAACCAGTGAGTACTTCTTCAGGTAATATTTTATAAAATTGGAACTGACCTGCATCCGAAAACTCATACTCTCCCTAGAAATCAAATAAAATTCGTAAATTTTACTTGGGAAAAATTACAATCGAAGCAAAATCATACCTTCTTTACGCAGTTACCTTCCTCTGTCAATTTCAATAAAAACGGAGGTAGAGCTTTGCGAAACGGATCATCTTTATCACATATTTTTACAATAAAACTTTGTCGTCCTCGCTCTTCTTTTAAAGAAGAATCTTTATAACGAATAACTTCGGTAATCAACTAAAAATTTTCAATAATTTTTTTCAAAATCTTTTACTAAGTTGTATATATTAATATATTGATCATACTTGCCAGTGTATTTTTTGGAAAATCTTTAATAACACCCCAGTGAAGAGGTAGAGCAGTATAGGTACTATTTACTTTTTTGAGGTCAGCCGAATATGTGTTTATATTTATGTAATCCAAATTCAAATAATTCAATTGAGCGCTAGTTATTTTAACCTTTAAATATTATTGTGTTAATAATCGATTCATGATCAAAATTCGTCATTTTACTTACCTGTTGACAGCTGATCATTGAAATGTAACTCAAGCTGAATAAGAAGAAACTTCGAAGTGACATTTTAATTTTAAGGTTTTATTCGCTTCTTAACACCTTTGAAATTGCAATTGAAATGTTTTACAGGTCGAAGCTTTTATAGCTGATCTTATCTCATTATAATAATGCTTTTAAACTAAAGTAGTAAGTCATTTTTTGCAATGTTGATAATAAATAGCAAAGACATTTCATTGAAAAACAAACCAATTAAGTAATGCAGCTGTGTAAATATTTTCCTGGTTCATAATTAACGCTATTACAAATTCAACTACTTTTCACGACATGTAATTTATTTTCTCTTTGCACTCGATCGCTCAAAAATGTTGCCAGTTCAAGGTTCAAGTTCTATAAATGGCCAGTATCGATGATATAGGTGAAACAGATAGAATGAGTCGCGGTCGGAGCTCGCAAGCGCGTGACGTTCGCCCACGGCACAGATGCTCGCTCCTACCGTCTGCATGAGCATATAGCATCCTCCTATACTTTGTTCTATCTGGCGTGGGGTATCTTATGTAGGAAAGCTTTTACGAGTCATAAAAGACTCTTTCATGCCTTTTCTAGTGTCGGGCGCACAACGAAGCATCTTCACTCAGTTGTGCGCGTGGACTAACTGATAATAATGCCACTTTTATTGTACAATAACCCTTATACGTGGCGATAAAACGACACTTTATAGCATCAAAAATGAAATAGTCGTGTTGTCTGTACCTTTGTATAAGTGTGTGTGTGCGTATACATGTATAAACACATCTACTCGCAAGCTAGCCCCGATCCTATGCAAAAAAGCACAAGTAAGTAGATATATATTATATATACATACACGTATACACAAAAACTTTTTATTATGCTCGATTTCGCATTTGCGCTCGCGCCCCGGACCCGAAAGCGGCGCGAAAGAAGCCGTATAGCAATGAACGAGGCGTTTTTTCCGCAACTATATACACGCCGAGAAACGAGATGATAAAACTTTTTGATTGAATTGCGGGAAATGAGCTGTGAGAATTACAAACGCCTATACTGCTGCGCAGCGCCGCTGCTGTGCTGTCTTGCTGGCTTGGCAGGCTGGCTTACTTTGTATAATAATAATGCCTCGGTTGGAGGATTCCGTTTTTCTGCTGGTGTGGCACAACTTTCCGCATTTAAAAACATCGTAAAGTAAGAATGGTTTAAACTGAAGTGCATTTTTTAATGACATCGTTTCGCTATATTGGAACCAAGAATTTCGAGGATATACTTAAAATAGTATAATTTGAAAATTCTCTATTCTCTAATCAGCTTGTAATTTCTTTCTTATTGTCAGAATTAAATATATGTTTAAAATAAATTTAATTTTGAAAAAATATTTGAAATTTATTAAAAATTAATTTATCCAAAAATAACCATAAATTTTAATCAATAGTTTGTCTAGTGAGTAAGAGTACAAACCCTAATCATTCGAGGTCTTCACAAATCGAATTACATTGAACTTTTCTTTATTACAATAGGTGTAAGACACCGACGATAGTTGGCACTCGCTGCTACATCTCTCGGGAACTTGTCAAACCCTCGAATGTCTTTCCTTCTTTATTTCAGCTCGAAGAAATCCAGTATTACATCACGCACACCTCTATATGCCACCCTAGTAGAGTACTCACAGTGTCGGGCTTGAATCTCACCATTTTACCTCTTATACTACGTTAAGGTCATATACCCAGTTACTGTTGTCACTCTGTAATTTATGTTATGGCTTCGTTAATATGTAATGAATATTAATTATTTGCCAACGACGATGACGACGACTATGTCCTGCTGTGCATGCGCTAATTTGTTACTTGTCGTTGTTTGTACTTCCATAAGCAGGCATCCTGTTTATTCGTTTTGATTTTAATTTATTTATAAAAAAATTTCTCAAAATAGTTCATCACATTACCATTGTAATAACTACTTTATTGCTTTGACTCTTATTTAACATAGCTTTAATGTAAAAAGTCATGCAAGCTATAAACATTTCATCAAAGTTCTTGCATCTCGAATTTTGAAAGTTAAATATAAATGCTCGATTTTCAACGTTTTAATCGATAAAGGTAAGAGATCTTTTAAAGTAAACATTTATATTTTGTTCAAACAGGTAATATTTGATACCCAACTGCTTATTTTAAAATGCATATAGTCCTATATTTTTTACAACTGTAATACTATTGCCCATTAATGAATAATAAAATATCCATATTCATTCATTTCATTCAACATTTTTATTTAAAAAAAAACCCTTGAATTTTTTTAAGATAAAAAGTTCAATAACTTACATATATTACTCATATTACACATAAAAACTGTATCTACAAACTAAAAAAAAATAATAAGCATAACTGCAATTTGTAAAATTCGTTTACTAAAATTCAATATGTTCTTGACAAAATGTTGTAACTGCTATTACTAGCTATAATATAGCGCTGGCTGGAAGCGTCGTCTTGCATGGTTTGCTAGCCACATTTATTGGAATCACTATACATTAATCCTTATTGCAGTTACCATGGCAAACGGTTCACAATCGTTATGCAAAATATCTTACAACGATTTTAATTCCAGTATTGCTACTTACTAACCAACTAATTTAGAGTTAACAGTAGCAACTTCTGAATGTCATCAGAATTTCCAATGTAATAATTCGAAGAATATAAATGAAAACCAAATAAAATTTTGTTGATGTGATGAGATTTGGTAGTAGATCTTCTCTATTTTTATAAATACGATGTGAATGAAATTAAGGGAAGTTCTATGTATGTAATTAAAAATGTAGCAAAAAATTACAAAACGAATGAATAATTATCGTAAAAAAAAGTTTCTAATCAGAATGTCATTTCAGAATAATTTTGAAAAAAGTAAACTAAGTACGCAAGAGAGGAAAAGAGAAAGCAGAGAAAAATTGAGTTCGCGAGTGTGCACGCTTCAGCGTCAGATAATATCAATTACGATGCAGATACCCCGTCCAATAAATTATTCCGGATCCTCAACGTACATATATGTATCTGCTTGCGTGGACGACTGCGAAGAGCCGCGGGGAGGTGTAAGTCAAAAGACTGGACCCCACCGACGGCAGCGGGGAGTCGCTATGCGTTGTTATATGAGCACTGTTCTGAAGAATGCACACATAGAATCGAAAAGTGAAGCTTGAACGACGTGTCTGACACGCTTGTTCCATGCATTATTTCGCATGTAAACCAAATTCCTCCTTTTGGTCGATTTTGCGAAGTTCTATTGAAATTTATTATGGTGCTCGAACTAGGGATTGCATCGTTGATTATGCTATTTTTTTCGACTTTAGTATGCGCTTCAATCAAATTTATTACGTAAAGAGGTTACACAAATGTATATTTTTAATAAAATCAATGATTTAGAATAATACTTAAAAACAACTTCAATTTATTGTTAGCACTTTTATATTAATACAGAAAGAAATATTTGGTTATCGGTAATTCGGGTAGTACAAGGTATCAGTATAAACTGTGCAAACTTGTTGAATATCTTGGGAAAAAAGAATTTTAAAAGAGTTTTGTTACAAAATGACCTAGTCAAACTGGTGTATTAGAGGGCAACATACGATAGACGATAAAATATATAATATTACAGAGTATACGCACACACTTATAAACTCAAGAGTAAGAGAGAAAGAGAAAGAAAACACAAGGTTAGGTAACGCCCTCGTGAACCGCCTCCTGTCCATCAAAGGTATCATCCTCATTACGAGCTCGCGCGAGTGCGACCGCTCATCCTGGGCCATACAAGTCGAGTGTCGATTATTTTCTCCTTTTTTCTTTGCTATACTTTTCTTTGTTGGTGCTCTCACTGATTCTCTCTTTCTCTTTCTCCCATTCTCTTTCTCTTTCTTCTTCGCTATATGTGCTAGAATAGCAAACGAGTGCAGATAATTATCAGCGCGTGCAATATGCCACGAGCAAAATGCGCCTGCTGTTGATATTATTTTTTCTTTTATTTTTATTAATTAATTAATTTATTTATTTATTCATTTTTAAAGGTAATATGGCTTATTGCTACGTTGAAAATATTATAGAGACCTATACAAGTTTTGGACTTTATTTCACTTCAAAAATTGCATTCTTGTTTGCATCGCATAGTCTTATTTTTTAAAGCAACAGTTAGCAGTAATTATTTGCAAATAGTGGGCAGATGTATTTTAATGCATTTCTTTTACAGAATAATTTGAGCTGCAATTTTTGGTATTTTTTTTATTGATTTGAACCTACTTAATTACTTACCAATTCAAGTGTCTCAAATCTTATTTAGTACCTACTTCATTTTTGGCTCTACAAAATTATGCATTGTTTTAATTTACTTCATCTCTTTTTGTAATGACCAGTGGGACTCATAGCTACGATTTAAATTATTAGTTAGGGAAGTAGCTCATAATATATAGAGAGAATAGTTGGATAATATCGCTCTTGAGTTAAATCGAAGATATTACCAGTTTCTTGGGAGAAATTTGCGCTCCTTAGCGTTACCCGGATTGGTACAATTCTTTATTTGGGTAAGTTGCATTCAGTTTATTTTAAAATTGAGGGTGTCTTAATAAAACTTAGCAATAAAGCTCATATTTTTAACATGTTCATCTATAATAAAATTGCTTAAGCCTGACAGTCAATAGTTCATATTTTAAAACGATGCGTTTTGATAATAGAAGATATCTGATTGCTTCGACCTTATAATCCTTGGAAATAATTCACGTACAGTTGGTTTTTACTGAAAAATTATCGATAGGCTAAACAGGGTCTCAAGAATTGAATAACGACTTCAAGATGAGCACTTATGCCTTGACTATTACACGTTGCAATGGCGCCCAACGTGGGGTCCACAGGAGCTAACTGATAATTTTGGAGTTGAAATTTCTATGAGCTAGAAAATATTAAAATTGAACCAAATGTTGTGAAGAAGTTTTAAGCGTTTTTAGAAGAAGATAATCGAAGTAGAAATGAGGATCACTGGTGTGGACGAGGCTCGGAATATTAATGTGGCAGTCTCTACAAAACTCGTGTCAATGATAGTCCCTTGTTTATTGCTACTGACGACTTCCACAAACTTTGGTCGAGCAGATAACCCTTAGTCCATTCGTGATAACAGCAACTGAGATGGACTCAACACGGAAAACTGTCCTATACGTTTCACCTACACACCCACACTACAGTTCAGTGGTGAACTGGTCGCCTTTAGTGAATTCCCAGTCCAAGAGCCTATCGAGTAACCAAGGCAGAAGGTAAATGGCAGAAGATGCCTATAACTGCATATCAGTAATGCTGCAATTGAATATGTATCCAACAAAAGCATATTGACGAAGCATTGAAAAGGATAAGCCAGAATCCGGTGAAATCATAGTCAGAATCAAACAAGTCTTAAAAGAGAAAGTCAAAAGCCTTGGTAAACTATACTTCGTGTAGCTTTCGTCTTGAACTAAATTGTAAATAACATAATCATGAAGGTAATTAAGCTAGCTATTAGTGTAACGGTTCCATGGTGTAATGGTTAGCACTCTGGACTTTGAATCCAGCGATCCGAGTTCAAATCTCGGTGGAACCTTGTTATTTTGCAGAAAATTAACTAAAAAACATGGATAAAACCTATGTAAGTATGAAAATTATATTAAAAATGTGTTTTTATACTTTGAACTTCTATTCATTAATTTAATACTTCTTATCTCCGGCTTTGAGATCTGAATTCCGTCGTTTTTTCTTCGAAAAAATAAAGATTTTAATAGTTTATATTTTAAATTTGTTGGTCCTTATGTATCTCATGTGATTTTTTATAGCACGGCGTGTCTGAAGTTCACATTTATGACACGCTTTTCGGCGGCATAAGTCGCACTTTCTGGTACCGCGAAGTGAGGTTAGCGCACGAGCGCAGCGAGTGTGATGCAAACGATTCATGACTCCGTAAAGGGGTAATAAATGTAAACTTAGATCAGTTCTATAAAATTGAGTACGATACTCGGGCCATAGGAGACACTTTCTGACATGGCTATTAGGATCCTCGCTACGCTCGGGCCCTTAACTACGCCGTGCCGTAAACTACTCACACTTATAGCCCTTTTATCGTAATAGTAATTTTTGATACAAGGGCCATAAGTTTCGGCCCAGCTATTAGGACCCTCGCTGCGCTCGGGCCCTAAACTACGCCGTGCCAAAAAGTGTCCCCTATGGCCCGAGTATAGAACAACGTTTTATAGTACTGTGCCAAGTTCACATTTATGCCCCCTTTTCCGATGCATAAGTCGTACTTTCTGGTACCGCAAAGTGAGGTTAGCGCACAAGCGCATGCGAGTGTGATGCGAAAGCGTGCCACAGATGTGAACTTATGCCACGCAGTGCTATAAGAAATTATTTTGAAAGTAAAACCTGTCGAAAGCGGTTCCATGGTGTAATGGTTAGCACTCTGGACTTTGAATCCAGCGATCCGAGTTCAAATCTCGGTGGAACCTTTTTATTTTTCTGAATATTAACTAAAAATATGGTATGAGATCCTCAAAAAATCACTACCGATAGAATCTCTTGAAGTTGTTTTATTGAATATGCTTTCAATACTTCATTATAGTCGAGGAAATAAAGCACTTAAATCGATTATATTTCGAAAATATTGGAAGTAAGTCGGATTGAGATGCAGTTTGTTGCATTCGATTCAGAAACGCAAGCGGAAACTTTTTGACCGTATGCGATCAATAAGATTTGAAAAATGCATTTATGCAACGCTTAATTGCATTATTCTAAGTGCATTGATTTATGGAAAAAGATGAAATATTTGCAACTTGCTAAAAATTAAATAAACCAGTCCAATTTTGGTACTCGGGAGTTTTTGGGGTCGCTGATTACGAATACGAGGTTTTTGCATAAATGCATAAGTGTAAGTCAGACTTTTTTATATGTTTTGAGACACTTTTTGTCAATGTGCGTGATTCAGTGAAAACTTATTACGTCATGGATAGAGGTTTTCTCATTCATTAAGTAAAATGGACAAAAGGTCAATGGTTTTCTTCCATTGTAAAAAATTATATAAAATTTATTAATAATTACTTCAGTCGAAATGCAATAGTAGTCTTTGAAGGATTTGAAAACATTAGCACGAAACAATCAGAAAGATAACGACGAGTAAAATATGAACCCTCAGCTTATGTAATTTTCCTTGAGAATATGGCCTTGCAAATATCTCAAGATCAATTTCTGCTTAATACTACAAACAAGATGCAAATTGTAAATCTTTTGAAGAATTCTGTAGCCGAAGTTTGTTATTAGGTCTGTGTGCTGCTCGTCTGACGCCGAAAGAACTATCATAACAACGGCAATTGAAATAGCTTCAGACTCTAATAAGCAAGTTGTGATTGTATCGGAAGATATTGATATCTTAGTATTGATGACTGCTCTGACACCCCCTGCGCTAGAAATATTATTATCAAAACCGGCTAAAACTATGGTTGTATTATGGTACGTCTTCAGCCCCATCCACATGCCATTTCCAAGCCATGATGAATTTCTTGAAATATCAAAAGATTTCTATACAAAATGGGGTATGCCACAATGCTTAGGGGCCATAGATGGCAGACCTGTCAGAATAAAAAAAACCAGCAAAATCCAACTCATTGTATTTCAATTACAAGAAATTTTATTCCATTCCCTATTAAGATGTTGTATTCGCCAATTATAAGTATATTTGCGTTGAGGTAGGTTCGCAAAGTGATGGCAGCGTTTACCAAAAATCATTTTTAAAAAAATATTTAGATGAAAATGAATTGAATAATTAACGGTCGAATAAACAACGTTGACAATACTAGGCTCGAACACCATTGAATCAGGTAAAAGTTAAAGCATCAGTACACAAAATGAGTAATCTTGCCTGACTCTTAAACCCTGGTGAGGTCCAGTTACGTGAGGGAGCGCGATCTGTGCTCCGAAGCTGCCTAGCGGCCGAAGTAAGAAGTACAGGAATATTAAGGATTAAAATGTATGACGCATAAAAAAATGTTTGACAATCCCTTTTCTAAAATTTTATGGTTTGTGAGGATAAATAAACAAATTGAACACTTTCCTAAAATTAATGAATCAACATTATTTCTCTACACGGTCACATGACCCACACCGCTACCGGGCTTAAGAACTAATGACTAACTTAGTACACACTCGAACACCCGCTACCGGCCCTCTCTTTGTCAAGCATAATACAATTTCATTCTCATCAGGAAGTTAAAAAATAGTGAGATATTTTTGCGCGTCCCAGAGACTGTGGAGCGGCAAAGGCAGCTGTTA
This sequence comes from Trichogramma evanescens, assembly GCA_902732785.1. Lineage (NCBI taxonomy): Eukaryota > Metazoa > Arthropoda > Insecta > Hymenoptera > Trichogrammatidae > Trichogramma > Trichogramma evanescens. The sequence goes on along the minus strand of CACVKI010137049.1, from coordinate 60,940 downwards.
AACCCCAGACGCCCGAGGATGCATATAACTGGTTATATGCATATAACAGTAATGTTGCGATTGAATATGTATCCAACAAAAGCATATTGACGAAGCATTGAAAAAGATAAGCCAGAATCCGGTGAAATTGTAGTCAGAATCAAACAAGTCTTAAAAGAGAAAGTCAAAAGCCTTGCGGTAAACTGTACTTCGTGTAGCTTTCGCCTTGAACTGAATTGTAATTAACATAATAATGAAGTTAATTAAGCTAGCTACTAGTGTAGCGGTTCCATGGTGTAATGGTTAGCACTCTGGACTTTGAATCCAGCGATCCGAGTTCAAATCTCGGTGGAACCTTGTTATTTTGCAAAAAATTAACTAAAAAACATGGCTAAAACTTACATGAGTATGAGAATTACATTAAAATTTTTTTTTGATACTTTGTACTTCCAAGCATTAATTGAATACTTTTTGCCTTCAATATTGAGGCCGTAGTTTTTGCTTTGAGAATATTAGGATTTTAGTTTATTTTATTTTAAATTTGTTGGTCCTTATGTATTTAATGTGATTTTTTAATACATTTCATAGTTGGATAATAAAATAAAAAATTAATTTGAAAGTATTGTCTTCCAACAACGGTTCCATGGTGTAATGGTTAGCACTCTGGACTCTGAATCCAGCGATCCGAGTTCAAATCTCGGTGGAACCTTGTTATTTTGCACAAAATTAACTAAAAAACCTGGCATAAAACCTATTCACGATTAAAAAATTCATTACACAATTTTTTTGTTTTAAACATTTCATTGTGGATTATAATTTGAAGAAATCATAAAAGCTATTCCATGATAATATGCGAGAAAAACTTCAAAAATTACGGATGAATTTATTAGTGAAGTGAGTGTGCATAATAGAAAATTGACAGTGCCTGTGATCATGTCGTGTACGTGAATGAAATGTTGGAAAACTAAGTGAGTTAAAGCACGGTAAAGAAAAGGATCGCAAAAATGGCCATTACAAATCCTTTGCTAAGAGCTACTTATAAATTAAAGAGACTGAGATGGTAAAAAAACATAAAAATTCGAGGATGGATGATTGAAAAAAAGTTTTGAGGTCGGATGAATCAAAATTTGAAATTATCGCATCAAAACCGAGAGATTACGTGCAACCAAGAGTTTACGAACAATTTGTAGATGATTCTTTAGTTCGAGAGTAAAACTTGGTGGAGGTTCAATGATGGTGTAGATACGTTTTTCGAGGTCAAAAATTCTGCAAAAAATGCCTTTTCATCCAGTCAAAGATTGGTAGAATCGTTATTTACATTTTAAGACGATAATAATCCAAAACACAACTTAAAATTATGCAAAGAATATTTGCAAAACTTAGAAGATAAAATAAATGAATTGTTATGGTTGGCCTCCACGGTCACCAGACTTCAATCCTCGCCAGATATTAATTCGACCACTCTCATAAAATGATTTATGGATAAGTTAAAGAAATAATGGTTCAGTTTCAAATTTTTATTTTCGACCCTTCAGACTATAAAGGTTTTCAAGTATAATGTTGAAATGTTCGAAATGTATTAATTAGAAATTCGAAGTTGCAAAATTGGCTATGGATTGCGTACCAATTAATTTAAAAAACTGATGGTAAAATTTAAGGGCTCCCTCCGTGCGTCATGAATTCTCTGTTGGATGTTAAGTATTAAAAACCTAAAACACGTGAAAAGTTTTTTAAATATAATTTCACAAGTTTTTCGGACAAATATGAGAAAATTTTAGAAACGGTTCTGTATAACCCTAATATAAAGTTTGTTAACTTCTTGTATATCCTCCATGTGTATTTTTATATTCATGAAAAATCCCATTCAAAATACATGAGAAAATTCAAAGTCTTTTTCATGTTAAATTAGGTACCCAATGCTAAGTAAGCCTTATGGTGAACTTATGGTAAGTAATAAATGCCGACAAACTATAATCATTACACGTACATGAAATTCAACGATTAATTTTTAAAATTATCAAATTACATACAAATTGCTAATTTACTATAAAAAATATCACAAATTATTTTGCTCTTATGCTAAGTATTTACCCGGAGGTTTTTGCGGTGAAATAAACACACATATTTCAAGCATGTGAGTAATTAATATACTTATTTAGTATCTTGAACTGTAGTGTTTTTTAAGTACATCCATGTCGCATAATTTTATTTCCTTAAGTCAAAATTTCATCGACTCCAAATTTTATTTATTTATTCATTACGTTCATGTTTTCTCTGAGAAATCATCTAAAAATTTTGCTCATGTGAATTGTAAGTTCATTTTCTATTTTAAAAATAATCGTTATTCACAATGTACATTTTTTTATAAACAAAAAAGTATTAGGTTTTATGGGCATCAAAAAAATGTTCGGCAATGAAACCCTTCGGTGAAGAAAAAGTATCAAGAAAATTGACGACTCCTAATTGACAATGGATATATTGAAAATCGCATGAGTAGAGTTCATTTCCTAATATACGAAAAAAGATCGTTCTCGGAGCATTCGATATTTCATATTTACGACGACACGAGCGCATATAGCCTTACCTAATCTCCGAGACTCTTCTCATCTTTTCAAGTATTCGACTTTAATAACCTTGTTCTCCACGCTGCGAATGGAGCCCAGAGTTTTGGATTTTACGCGAGGCGCTTGTTGCATAGTTGGATTAACATATTGATGCAAAAAAGTAAAAAATAAAAATGACTCACTAAATCATCTGGGCGTTCATTCTTGTAGATTTTAAAAAGATTTGGCCAAGCCATTTCCTTGCTCCAAACATTAATGGAGTATACTCGCATTATGATACATTCGGTAACGTTGAAAAAATATGCCAGTTATTAACTTCAAACGGAATAAACCTGTATCATATATATGCGATCCTCTTCGAAGACTCTTACGGCTTCAAAAAAAAAGAAAAAAAGGAAAGAAAAGAGCAATAGGCTCTGAAGAACATAAAATCTTGATTGGTATTTACAATTAAATAAAAATATGCGGAGCTTTTCATCGAGTATAATCACGCCATTGGATAACATTTTTTCATTCCGCGTATGAGATCCCATAAAACATATCGTAATTGCTCATTGCTGCAACAGTGCATGCTTGTCATTACGCTCGACCGGTAGCCATATGCAGACGCACATGGCAAAGATCTACAAACCGAGCTTGATAGAGACTTATAAGCGAAGCTTAAAAAAATCCATAAATGTCCGTACAGAATAATCTTGCCATTAAATTGCCACAAGAATTTCAGTAGCATATCGGCTAATCGTCCCTCTTGTAATCGTGGAGCGCATAGCTCCTGCTGCTCTCATTCGTCATTGCAACTTCTTGACACATCGACTGGTAAAACAGACATTCGATGTCGTTCGATGTTTCGTCGCCTCTATCTCTGATCGATTTTTTATATTCAATCTTAGTTAAAAGATTATATCGCATAGAAATAAAAATTCAACCGAATTTGATGTGTTGAAAAAAGTTGCTCAATGCATTGATGCAAAAAGTCAAAGTTTTAACTACCAGACTAGATTATCAACGTTGTAATATTGAAACTCGAAATTCAGAAATGCAGCGGGTGCGACGTTTGCACGAAGATTAGCACATGTTCGGAGAGGTCGTGCGCGTCTTCCTCTTTTTCTCACTCGTTATTTTTTTTTCTTTTTTACAGCACACAAAATATGACAAGCGTGATAAATGATACTCGCGCAATCTCTGGATATATTCGAGAGGCCCCGTACCCTATACGAACGACTAACTTATTAATGGTTGAACAAAGGTATATAATCGCGAAAGCGACGTGGCCACAGCCGAAACACGCAGCGGGGGCCAGGTGAATCGTCTCTCTCGCTCGCGCCTGCGAGCCCCTTGAGCTTAGAACTGATGCAGTTGCCGATCGGACGCGATGCCAAAAAGCGATTTTATTTCTCTCTATCTTGCCATGCGGCTGCTACTGCATTAGTACTGCGTTTGTGATCGCTGTATGCACAGACAACTCTTATAATATTTATTAGTGCTCGAACGCATGAAAAATTTTTCTCGATCCAGGCCTCGTTTCATCCGATTTCTGAGCAAAACCTCCAACACTGTGTGCTGTCGTAATTTGCATTCACATTTTTTTGCGATGTTACGAATGAATTTATACAAAAGTGATACGTTTAGATTAGAAAGAAAAGGCGAAATATTCGTCGGTGATGGTGAATAGTGAATCTTTATTTTTCAAATGTCTTTCTGAATGCAGTTGATTCGGGATCGATAAGATAATAAAGAAAGAATTGGAATTTAAATTTTTCGATGAAAATAATAAAAATGTTAATCAAGTGTACCCTGTTGAAAAACATCATAATTCTTGTCCTTATAAAAATATAATAACACGTCCTAATAATGTGAACTTGAGTTCACTTGATGATAACTTCATAATTAGTACAAAAGGTATTATCATACCTGTCACTCAGTTTGTGTAAATAGTGCAATGTACACGCATATCTTGTCATCATGACTAATTGTTTCGTGCGATTTTTTCATGCTCGCAACTAATCTTTTTCAAATCAGCGTCTACTTATACATCCTCAGTTAATTTATCAATCCCGTAGTAACTCGAGTGAGTAAATAGAAAAATCATCGGCTTTAGATCGTCGACAGCGGCATCAGCCATAATAATTTCTGTCATACATCTATGGTCTGCGGTTAAAGTAACGAATAGCAATCAGAAATCAATAAAAAGAGCACGCGCATTATTCGAGATGGTAGCGAAACGCGAGCGACGTCGAAAAGCCAGCGGGTACACGTCGGCAATCGCTGCTTATACGCCTAGCAGCTGGTGGGAAGAAAAGTCGTTCGCGAGCTTGCGTATCATAAACGCGCGCCGAGCAATATCGATAAATCTTGTTACCGATCGGAGACAGAAAAGCGCGCGGCGGAGCAGAAATCAAAGGGTAGCTACCGTGTACGAGCCGCACACGACTTTTCTTTACATCGCATTGTGCAGTCGCAGCTGCAGCGAGTCGTTCGTGTATCCGAACGAGATTAGACAGCGGCCGGTCGTTCATACACGCGAAAATGACGATTCCTCATAGAGGTATACGCAGGTAGCTTGACGAGAGAAAGCAAGTGAGAGAGAGTGAGAGAAGGCGGTGCAGCTTATGTAAAATTGCGAAAAAGGATCCGCCCCTGTACATAGTTAGTAGGTAGCCTATACCTCCTTCTCGTCGTCATAGCTCTCGTTCCCCCCTACTCCGTATGCCTTTCGCCGCGAGTGCATGTAGTTTATACGTAAACACTCGCCGTATGCACACACACTCGCGCGCACTCGGCGATCCATACGGCTACTGGACACGTCATTCTTGCCGCGCGATGTTCGCGCACATTGCAGCGTAACACGTGTTTATTAGCCTCGGCGAACATTTTCTATATCGCTCCCAGTGGTGCATCGACGAGCCAACGTATTCTTTTCTTCGTGCCGAGTATGATGCACGAAAACTCACGAAGGCTAATCAATGATCGACTTTTTTTCTATTTTTCCTTGTTTTCGAATTACCTGTATACGGCCAAACAACAAAAGGCCAATGAGAGCTGGAAGGTATCAGGGACGAGAAATACGCGAGGCTCAAGTAAAAGAGCGTGAACCATAGCCAAGAGGTGGCCTCCCAGTTAATTGGAAAGCCGAGCGAGGCCTTGCGCTTTTTTACGCTCATCCTAATTTTCGTCTTCTTGCCTTATAGTGCGTTACGTGTGTATTCTGCGTTTTCGGCTGCGTGTGTGTATACAATATCGTGCAGTACAGCACCGAAAGCGAAAGAGAGCCAAGACCTAATGGGACCGAGCCTTAATGACTATTGGGTCTCTCGTACTGGGCGGGATATATTGCCGCTTGCACTCAACTTGGGGGATGTCCCTTTTCCTCTACTGCACTTATTACTCGCTCTAAGGGTGTACGTGCGAGGCCGAGACTGACCATAAGTAATAAAAAGGCTCAACGTGCTCCGTTATACGCAGTTGCAGCGAGTTATAAATTCTAAAATAACTTATTGCTCGTCTCATGAATGGCAAAATGCAGCTATCCCATCTAACGTTTCAATTTCCGTAGATACCTCTCTGCTCTGGCTTGTGTGCGGCGCGCGGCGACGAAGCTGAAGCTTTGACTTTTTACGATTATTAAGCTCGGTATGTTAAACAATCAAGAAAATACATAAAACAGCGAAAGGTGCATACCGTCAAGAATTTTTTCCAATTAAAAATCAGAAGCGAGGCTGTGCACCGTATACGCGTAGGTATATATATAAGCTGAAGCTGCTGCAACAATGTAATTGCATATATGTTCGTTGTAAAGCGCGCACGATGAGAAATGTTTTGTCAGTGGACTATTGCCAGGAGGCATCGATGGAAGGCTGCGCCGCGAGCAGAAGCCGTGCACAGGATCATACGCAGTATCGGCCGCGCTCTATAGAAGGAAGGAAGGCTGTACTTACTGGCAGGCAGCAGAGGCAGGCGAGCGTTTCACAAAATCCTCTGTCACCAAGTCTCTCGCAAAGTCTTGGGCTCTTTCTCTCTCCGGCAGACCGCAACGTCAAGCGTCGCGGCATGTCGGCGTCGTCGGCTCGAGAGACTCTCTTTCTCCTCGCGATGTGTATACCCGCTGCTGCTGCCGCTACTAACATGCGTTGACATTAATTAGACAGCGCATACGAGCGAGATTTCCCGGAGCTTTAAATAAAACCAGCCCATCGCATATATATCGCCGGGGCGAGCGAAACAGCAGCAGCAGCAGTGGCTGTAATAGCAGCACAATGAGTGCAGTCGCGCTGCGAGGAAAAAAAATGCCACGGCTCTCGCCCCAAAGCAGAGCTCCATCCCATATTATACAGGCGCGCTGCTGGCGGCGGACACACGAGGAGAACGAGGAGCCGCGGCAGCAGCGAACTTGTTAAAAAATAAAGATAGGCAGCGCTCGTTGCGCCGCTCGCGCGCGTATGCTTATCGATCGCGTACGTCAAAGATCATTACAGATACAGGAGTGTGCTACGCTCGTCTGCGGTATGGGAGCTCCGAGTGTATAGAGTGTAGCGCACTACAAAAGAGTAGAGTATCTTTTAAAGTATAGCGAGAGTAGTGTCGGCGACTTTACGAGTCGCGATTTACATAGAATAGCCGTTGCCTGGCCATATGGGCTCTAATCTTGCAAACTCTTTCGTCTTTTTTTTTCGTTCGCCCTGCCACACCGGAGTGCGTGCACACACATGCACGCCTTCGTCGACTCAACTCTCTGTATACGTATATGGCGTGCAGTAGCTGAATCGCAACAGCGCAGTAGCAGATCGACTGTATGTATGCAAGTATATATATATATATATGTAGGGAAAAGCAATAATATGGAGTAAGCTCGTGCGCAAAGTCGTATAGTGCGGACACGTTGAAAGTATCCATCACCGCGAGACTCGCGAACGCTTGGCTCTTGCTCGGCTTGGCTTGTGCTCGGTTGTGCGCGCGCGCCAAGGGCTTATCTGTAACGGCGCATCGAGCAACGTTCATAATTACACTCTCGCCCCACAACTTATTCGATCTCATTTCCCTTCGTTCCTTTTACTCCTTCTACCTCTCTCTCGCTCTTTCTCTCTGCCTCTTCGTCTTCTTTTCGTTCGTTCGCTCGCTCGCTCGCTCGCCTCTCGGCCTTTTGGTCTTTTTCTTTTCCCGCCCTTATATACCTTCCTACCAACGTGCCTACCTACCTTATACCTACCTACCTACCTGCGGCGGCCCCGCCGCGCGTGTATCGATTTCGATCTCTCTTAGGCTGCACCAGTACAGAATAAGAACAGAAACGTGCGAGTCTCTCGCCACATTCGTGTGTACGTATATATAACGTGTGTGCGTTACTTCGCTCGCGTATAATAATATGAGCTGGAACTCAGTCAAGCGCTCAAAAAACGCTTATAGCTATATGTATACACCAACATGTCTTATATACGTGCACGTTATACACAGATGGCCGTGCAGTATGATGAAGAGATACGCAACGAGCCTCGCGCAAAGGGCTTTTTAAGGAGGAAACTTAAAATCTGTATTAAAGGGGCGGTACGCTTGAAACGAGAAAGAAAAAAAAGAGAGAGGCGGTAATGGCGGATGCACTTATTGTTCGCCAATAGTTGAGACAAATTTTTTGAAAATTACGATGGCGAAGCCCATGCCAATGGCTTTAATGTGCTCTATACCTATCTCTATTTGCCTACAAGTCTGCTGCGGTGAATTTCTGCAGCTACAAAGAAATGACGAATCGTAAAACAAAAACCCTATACGAGTGCTACTCGCACCTAATGAAAGCGAACCTCAATGATATTTATAGTTTGAAATATTAGCGTATCGCTCAGCAAACTAACGAATCCTAAGGTGAATTACTGCGCCTGCGGAGTTATGCAGGGCGCGTTGGATGAGACGCGCCAAGTTCAGCCGGGTTATTTTATAATCGCGCATATTGCACACCCTTGGCGCGTGGAATTTCATGAATTTCGCATAGTAGCGTTGTTGGCTGTGCAGCAGCAGTGGCATGCCTCCCGAATTCGTCTTGGAGAGCTCGCCTCGTCTTATACCAAAAGAATTTGATACAATTTCCCAGCGCGCAGCTGTGTGCGCGTATACGTATTACGACAGCTTTCGGTAGAAAGTCGGCGAGCTGCTGCGCGCTCAGAGTCATTTTAATAATGAGATTCGAACTTGATGCTCTCGCTCGTTGCCGCCTTTTTGCTGACAGCTTAGCTTCCAAATTAAATAGCCTGATTACGCAGGACACAATTGTTCTTTGCTGTAAGACCTTTTTTGAGATTTCTTTCAAAATTCTGAATTATTTGCGATTTTTCAGTAATTTGAAAAGTTTCAAACTAGATTTGAATTGATTCAATTTAATCAGTCAATCAAACAATTTTATTAATTTGCATTTTTTTTTATTCAATTGAGCACTTGCATCAAAATTATGACTTTGCATGAAAAGGGAAGTGCACGCATAACCGATGTTGCTTGAAACAAGTAGCGACGCGGAAGTGCCAGAGACAAGCGTCGAGCAATCGGCGCTTCTCGTGTGCTGCGCCGCACGGTCGACCGTAAGCGCGATCGGCTCCCGGAAATCCTCGCCTCGCCGTACTATTTGCTTATGCGCGTGTGTACACACATTCGTAACGTCGGAAACCACGCTACGTAGAAGGCTGAGCTGTCATTGCTCCGGACAGCCGCGCTGACCGGTCGCGTCGCGTTTAAGAATCCGGAACGCTTTGCGCGCATGCGAGAATCTCCTGATTGCATTCCAGTGGATAAGCCGCTTGTCCTTACCTCCGTATACATACGCATTTTGCTAATTGCAATGACACCTTACTCGCGTATAATTCATACTACAACATTCGCTGGGAATATAACTTTTATGTTCCCGTAGTTTACTAATTACATCTGAAGTATCGCTATTAGCAGAAAATGAGGCAGCACCTGAACTAAATAATTGGCTTTACATACAAATGATTAGGAAATTTTCATGAGCAGCAAGTAGTGCATTTTTCACTTTATTTTCCCTTCGTTACAGTGATGAAACTTTTTGCCTCGCTACAGTCAATTACAATGCGCTCGAGCAAAGTAATAACTTATTCAAAGCCTTTTCGCATCGTGGCTGTATATGTACGTGTTGGGTAGCGTCTACGTGATATACAGCGTATACTCGAATTTATATAATAGACTGCAGCAAATTCATTGTTCGGCTGGTGGCGCGGCCAGAGCTGCCGAGCATTAATTAGTTTCGCGAGTTAATGACTTTTTCCCTCCTAATCAGACAATTTCGTATCTTTTTAAAATAATCTTGAGAGCAAGGCGTTGATGTTCGTTCTGTACACTACCAACACTTTTATACACCAGTGTAATATATTTTTACGTATCTGTGTGTGCGTTAGCATCAGTTTGCAAGTAGTATTGCTTGGGATATTCTGGATTCGATACGATAATTGTAACAAAAACTTCTACACAAACAAAATCTCTAAAAATTAAGTAATTTAATTAATAACTAAGGGCTTATAAATTTTTCTCTCAGTTTAGAAAGCTAGTTTAAAAAAAAATTATGAAATTTTCAGAAAGGAACTTTCCCCTCATTTTCATTGAATCAAATAAAATTCACAATTTTGATTTTTTAACACGATACAGACGGTATATTTTTAATACTTTGCCGGTTAAATTTCTTTTTACTTGACGTTTTCTGACATAATATATTTCTTGAAAATGCTTTGACAAACCGTAAAACTTTTTTTAAATACATACCCACTAACTGTCTTGTTTTTGAAAACTTTTCTGTTACAATTATATGTTACAAATATTAAGCGTATTTTAAATGACTTGATTGTTAAAAAAAATGTACCAGTTGAAGGCACATTAAATACAATGATACCGCTTTACACTTTCCCTACTAGATGGCGAGTATCTTTATCTGTGAATCTGCAAATGGTACAATGAAGATAAGTGTATATAAGTCAAAGCCCGGTTTTTCAAAAATGCTCCCCGCAATTAGGACATTTCCCACGGAAGAATTATTTCGATTTTATTTTAAAAATAATAATCTAGAGAGATTTCATACACCTGATCAAAATACATTTACGCATAATATCGCGGTTCACGCACAAAAAGTGAAAAATCAAAGAGTTATTTATTCTTAATGAATATACAAAATAATTAATCAGTTTACACGTATCTGAACCTTATCTAGCTCCTTACCACTTCTAAATTAATAAAAGTAGATTTTTTGTTTATAAAATCTTTATCCAATCATCACCGTAACTTTTTGCTAATGGTCAAGAAGTCATTAATCTTTTGTTAACAAACACTAAAAGTTCTCTTCAAAATAATGTCTCATTTTTATTCAATTATAAAGTGTTTATAAAAAAGGTTAATTATCATCTTTTACTGCTCTAAAGAATTTTATTATTTTCAATCATATAAGGATACAAATAATAACTTATTTTTAATGAATATTTTTACAATTTTTAATTAAGGTTTATTAACCTCATAAGTCATCAGCTAGTGGTTATTTTTAAGCCTACTGTTCCCTCTAGATTTAATTCGTGATTTGATGTGGAGATTGGTGGTATACGTATTGCATGTGTGTATACTATAGGTAACAGCACGCGATATGAGCTGAAGAAAATAGCGCTTTTCGCTGCAAGCTTTACCGACTATTGTCTTGCATGCAGCCGATTCTCTGTCAAATCATTTGAGGACATTTCCTTTAATGATATATGTTTTTTTTTCTTGTCATCAGTGTCCTTGAATTTTATTTGAAGTTTTAGGGTAATAATTTATTGTGGTTCTCTTCAAATTTCATCAAATATTTGTGAGCAAGAACACCTGGGTAGCTAATGCTTGACGAATTTTGATTAATCAAAATAATTTTTAATTCGAAATTGTTAATACTGCAATTTTAGTAAAACTCGATAATCACTAAAATGAAAAGTATTAATCACTCTCATCGATAAAAAATAATATTTATCGAAAAAGCTTCATCAGAAAATATTGTGGGAAAAATGTAAATTCGTTAGTAGCAATCGTGTCCCTTTGATATACATGTACGCACATAAAGTACCCGTACAATGACTAATCCACCTACTTGCGACTCTCAAATATCTATCTTAAATGTCCAACAGGACAACGCTCCACCATTCGGATGCTCTGTCTTTCCGCAAATCGCGATATATTCACTCGGCCAGTGCTTTTCTGTGTGTTATTGCCAGGAAGATGCCCAACGGTTAACATACAGCGAGTCTCATTCGATGTAAATTATTATCCTGCCCGTAAGTCGCGAGTATTATGCATCTATGTAATATAACGTACGCGTATGCATGTGGGCTGTGTGATGCACACATCGTGACATCGCTACCGAAGATGTCATGATTTATTTTCATTCGAAGGCCCTGCAAAGTGCTCGAGGCGAAGATGCACCCAGGGCTTTTAGCGTTTCACGAAAACAAAAGTCCTGCTGCTGCACTTGCATTGTGCAAGATCGACTACGTAAATATACGCTCGTGTATTTGCGTGCGTGCGAGTATATAAATGCTAAAAGCACAGGAAACGATCATTCTCTATCCATCCAAACGCAGTTGTGTATATTTACATAGGTATAATATGTTGTTTAGTTCAAGAAGCGATGCGTTATAGTCGCTCGGAGCTCGGCATTCGTGCCCCGGGGCTTGCTTTAGATCAACTCGAATGTCTCAACTACAGCTCGCATTTTCCGAACGAAACAGCCCGAGGTATGTTTACTTTCGAAATCACGCAAATTGATTACGAAAATCTGCAAAAATATTGGAGCTTTAAATGAAAAGGAGCCGTGACTCGATTTCTTTTGGCCTCGTGAGCCATAAACGTATACAATAAGCAACGTTGAATCGATCTGGCTCGTCTCTCGATCAATACCGCATATATATCTCGATCATTTTGTGTACACGAATGGGTTATTATATCTGCCTCCTTCAAAATAACCAAAACTTCTCTCGTTCTCTTCTCGTTTTTATTTGTCTTTTTTAAAATTGACTCTCTCTCTCTCTCTCTCTCAACGCAAACATATATACCTACACATACGCGCGTGCTCATTTCGTTTCTTCGTCTGATTCTTCCTCTTCGTCTTTATCGCTATCTATAATCGCTTCTCTCTCTCTCTCTCTCGGTTCGTTTCGTCGCTAATTATTTTAATTGGCCGGCGCGTGCATAGCGTTCAAAAGCAATGCACATATACATACAAATGCATCTACACGAGTAAAATCAGAAAGGGCGGAGTGAATGCATATATGCAACCATATACACGTATACACATATAGAAAGAGAGAAACGATATAAACACGAACAGAAATGATCGTACATGTGAGTGTGTGTCTGTGTGCATTTGCGTGTACGTGTGTAGGTGGGAGGGACTATACTGCTGCCGATTGCTAATCCTCGTGCTACGCGACCTTTCTCTTATTTAAGCATAATTCTTCGTGTTTTTCCTTGGGTCCTTTTAATCTCGCTCTCCACACTCGGGAGCTCGGCCGACTCGCGGACTTTCTCGAGTGCAATTCTAGCCATTTTTGCTCGACTTTTTTTTCCAGCATCGAATGAAAAAGCCTCGCGCAACAAGAAAGCGGCGCGCGGCCAAGAAGATATTTCTCGCGATATAATACCTATTTATTTAATGACGTAAAAACTTATGAACTGCGATCGGTATGCCCAAGTTCAGGGAATGCCGAGAAATATCTTGATCTCCGACTACGTAAATACGTGTATGTGTGTGTGTACATAATATAATGTATGCTACATAGTCAATTTGTAATTAGCTGAGGTAATAAAGAGCGGCGATCGTATATGTATGTATAGCGAGCGGAAAAGAGAAACGTTACGCGCACGCGTCGCATCAAGATTTCTCGTTATCGGCAACTAATAATAAATATATCTCCGAACATTTGGACAAAATAACTAATGAAACATATTTCAATATTATTATTTCGTAAGGATTATTTGCTGCTTGTTCGGGGGATATATAACTACGTGCGCGCGTATATTGATTTACGAGTTATGGCTACCAGCTCTCATTATGCATTGTCGATAAATCAAATTCGAAAAAATGTCCAATTATTTATACATGTGTATGTACACTCGCGAGAGCGCATACACGTACACACGTTGTTGAGCATTGTATATACCGTGTATGTGGCATGTTCATCGAAAGGCAAAACGACTCAAAGTCCCAAAAGCTTGATTACATAGACAGTCGATCGAGCTGCTGCTCGTAACGATCTGGCCAACATTTTTACTCGGCTAATCTTCGGTCTTTTTTTTCCTCGCCGTGTATATAATCGCCGCGTTCAATAAAAAATTCTCTCCTTCTCTTTCTCCGGCTGACTGATACAATAAAACAAAAAAATATTTCTGTGTATAATATTCGCCAAATTCGCTGCTGCATTTGCCATACCCATACGCGAGCCGAATGCGTATCTTCGAATGAGAGGCGTGGATCGTTTTTAACTGGGCCACCTTTTCTTTGCAAGTGCATGATCGCAAGATGCCACAGTCTGGGCTCGGGCAATTTTACGGTAGAAGACTGAAATTAAAGTGAAACGTGTTATTTTGCTGACTGCCCGTGTATCGGACTGTGTATACGCGTACATGATAATACCTGCGAGAGGTATCACGTATGAAATCAGCTTCTGCTGGCTTTTATGATCGAGTCTCTTACTACAAAAAACTACAAGAAACTGCATTGATTTATTCGAATGCACGTTTAATATTTTGATATATAATTTATCCGTTGACTTTTGTTGAAAAAAATTGGAAAATTGAGTCTTGTTATTTATGAACAAGATGTAAGTCAGAAATAAGCGTGCAAATATAAGCTTTTAGTGTCAAAAATGTCTATCTATGTGACACTATAAAATACTTCCCAATTTTTTTGATAAGAACTCCAAGACATTGATTAGCATCTTGAGGACTATTATACACATGATATCAAGTCGTCCACGAACCATTTTTCAATCACTTCTTGAGATATTCGTTGCAGTGCCTGCCCGACTCAACATAAAAATGCTGAAAAAAATCAACAAAAAAGAACACAAGTGGCCACATGCAGGATCGGACACTCATTCACTCATTCGGGGTAAACTGTCACTTTCGTAGCAAGTCAGAAGTGGAGTAATGTCGTGACGTTTCGCTCGCACGCCCGTTGTATATATGTGCGCGCTCACACGTATACATTCATGCGCGCACACATACTCATGCATACAATATATACAACACACATTACAGACGATACATCTTGAGGAGGTAGCTGAGGATTCTTTGCCGAGATATCTCGTTTCGATCTTCGCGTAAAGACGCGACGACGACGACGACGACGAGGAACGTCTCAACTGGAGAGTCACATAAATCCTGCTGGGAAACAGGAGCGAAACAATCGATGCTCCGCGATGCTCGGCTACATGCACAACAGCACGTGACCGAAAGTGGTCCAGCCCTTATTTATTTTCGCGTGCTGCTGCTGCTGCTGCTGCGCTTGTATGCACACGTGAGCGCTAGCGAGAAAGAAAGAGAGAAAGAGGAAAGACCCTTTGACGCAAGTCGACGGGCGCGGAGAAGGGAACCGCGAACGAGTAGCGCGGCATGTCACAAAGTCCTCAGCTCCGCCTACGAGGGGGCCCCCGATGCATGGCTCGAGCTCGCTGCTGCCGCTGCATGGCGATAGCCTCGTGTGTGCTCGTGATCACTGTTTCCTTATTCTCCTTTTTTTTTCGCTGCCCACAGATCGGAAGGATCGCCACGCGAGATCGCCCCGAGATGCTCGCTACGTATGGTCTATACAGCCTGTCGAAGATATATATATGCGCGCGCGAGCGTGTGTGCGAGCCGATTTTTTGGAAATTTCTCCTGACCAAGGATATACGTGGCAATCGCCTGGGCTTTATTCTGTCTCATCACTCAATACGGATGTTTTTTGCCCTGACTATGAGATGCTTTTTGCTCGATTTTTCAATTGGTCCCTTTTTATGCAGCAGTCGAGCCTTCTCGATTTCTCTGAATTTCGCGCGCGCACGCTCTTTTGACATTTTATAGCTGCCATAATATGAAATCGTTGTTTTCCTCTTTTTTCTGTGCGTACCCGAGCCATATTCTATTTTAATTGATTTGCCGAAAATGAAATGCAGGCAAATTTTATGCGCAAAATTATATTTGTGTTTACGAAAATCATGCACAATCGATTGGCGCTTTATTGGCCCGATCTTTGATCATAACATTAACATAATGTTCAGGAGGAGCGAATTTCAAGAGGATCACTTAACAGCGCGATCTTCCTCTAACTTTTTTCATTTCGGACTCGCAAAGATCCAGGGGTAACTTTCTTTTTTCTCCTCTGCATCTCTTATACGTCCTTGCAAAGTATACACCGTCTCCCTCTGTTCTGCATACGTCCGTTGCATATATGGAGCTTCTGTCGTGGTGTCGCTCTTGCGCACGAACACACATACACACACAGAGAAATGCGGGTATAAGCACAGGTACGTTATGTATCACTGTCCTCGGCCAGCCATACATCGACAACTCGGGATCGTATAATAAGTATCTCGCTCTTTCTCCGAGTCCTTTGGCTCGCCTCGCGCCCTGCACGTCAATTAATGTCCAAGCGCGCGGGCTGCAATAACAGCAGCGCTCCAAAAGCTGTTCCGAGCATGTTAAACGCACTGATGCTGCCGTCGTTGCTACTGCCACTGCTACTGCCGCTACTGCTGCTGCAACGAGTGGGAGAAAAGATTGATCGATTGCCTTACCTTTCGCGATGAATTAGCTCTCGCTGGACTATTGTATTTCGCTCGTTCCCTCTTTCTTGGACCTGTCGCTCGCTCAACGCTGCACTGCGCACACGCAGGACCTTTTTTATGCCCACCGCGACTACCGATGCTCCTGTTGGAGCTTTTTTCTTTTGCGAGCAAAAATCGCAAATTTCTTTCCCTTTTGTTTAGGTAATGGCCTCACGGCCCTCAGCTGCGTATAAACTTCGTACCTCTGCCTGCCTTTCTTTCTCTCGCCAAGTATCCATCTTTCGCCAGTATTTATATGTCGTCGTCGTCGCCGCCGTCGCCGCCACAGCCGCGTTCGAGAATAAGGTCCTTTGTACCTGCGAGCGCGACTGCAGTGGAGAGCCTAATTGGCATTTATTTAACGTTAATGGATTCGCTCTGCGTTGTGGCTCTTTTCAGGAGCTCGCGAAATGACGTTCGCCCCGTGATGGACGTCAACGTGACTTCATTTCTCTGAAAGGATTCAATTTGGCTCGAGCCGCGATTAGCTATAATTTTTTTTCCTTGACAAGAGTAATTTATCGAAGAACAATCGGAGACCTGTTGCTATGACATGGGATATTGATATTTAAGGAAGACAATTAAATATATTGACACCAATACCATCGATACTCGAAGCGCCGAGTGATACCTCATTTTTTTCTAAGAAATATCATTGCAAGCTCGACTCACCTGACCATAGACGCTAAGGTACAAAAATTACCCCAGACCTTAATTAGCATGATACGGACCCAAAGTGACATAAATGTCATTTGTAGAAGTACCTTGACACTCGCAATAGTGAAAAAAAGGCCATCCATGCCAAGGGCAAGGCCAATTGGAAATCGTCACATCTCCAGCCGTCACATTCTTGTTAAGGTTGGACAACGCTCCACGTCAATCTCGATCTTTTCTCTCTCTGTCGCGCTTCTCTCCTTTCAGGGAGATGGATGGTTGAATGGACAGACAGATGAACAAGGAACACAAACCTCTCGATGCGTCAAAAAGAAATATAACCCTTTGAATCCAAATCGAGGTGAAAGAAATAGAGAGAATACGAGAGAAAGAATGAGAGAAAGTACAAAACTGCAGTACCTCATTAGACCTCGTTCAGTCATGCGAATGCTCGCTCTAAATGTCAACCCTTTTATCTTCTTTTACAACATTTCATTTAACTCGTTGGGATGAAAAAAATTGAAGCAATTTTTGTAAATGTATTATTTCACTAAAAATACTATTTATCATACCATCAAAAATACTATTTATGAAAAAATTGATTGATATTAGCTATTAATGAGTTCGAGTTATCATTTATCGAAGATGATTTATAATAATATAGAACTAGAAATACATAACATCATTAACTTGTCCTGACTCATATCTGCTTCATCTAAAGCATTTGCATAATCTCAATCGAATGTAAATTGATCATGACAAGTGAGAAAGTAAATAATATCTAAGCATCGGAGTAATTTAATAAATAACTCAGCGGCTTTAAGTAAATAAAATAAGATCGTAATAGGAGTCAAAGTCCTTTGAATCGATCAATTTTCTTTGCATTAGTTACGTCGTACGTTTTTGAGCGTTGTATATAAGAGAGGTAAGTTGTCTATCGTTTTATATACTAGAGTAGGTGCACCTTTTAACAGCTAAATCGAAGTTGGCAGAGCCGACAGGCGTCGATAAATAAATCCGCACAACGGCTTGTGTATATGTATGTGTGTGTTTATGTGTGCGGCGCGCGCGCGTCGAAAAAAGAACTGGAACAGCTCGAGCTTTCTGCAAGTCACAGACCATTAATTTACTGGCGTTTACTCCAGTTTCGTTACATAGAGAGAGAGAGGGAGAGAGAGCGCCAGCTCGAGTGGACGACGTAGCCCGTAGGACGATGCATCATTCGCAATGTCGCACGCTAATTTAATGAAACCGATCGCCAGTTGTGTGTATGTATGTGTGCGTGTGTGTGTGTGTATCTGCGCGTGTATACGTAACACCAGCCTGATTATTCATTCTCTCGTTCTCTTATGCTATATACACACTCGTGTATGATCCGATAGCGAGCGTGTATACACATTAAAAATATAATAAGCAGAGAGCGAGAGGCCCGGTCGCGCGTGAGATGGCAAGAATTTGCCTCGAAAACGCCGAGGTCATTAAAATGCTAATATCATTACGAGACTCCCGTTGTATCCTATATGCCGAAGCATAATTATTTTATGTATTCGCTCGTAGATTTATCGCAAAAGTACGCAAAGACTTTATGAATTTCAACTATACGCATTCGAGAATCGTCTTCCGACTCGTAGCCTCTCGAATCCATCGGCGAAATAAACCGTCGGATATTCGAAAAATTTTCATCGCTGCAATCGTTGAGCGCGTCTCGAGGAAAATTAAGCCACATTAATTTCTTTTGCATTACTCATCGGGCTCGATGTAATATACGACGGCGGCGGCGCGCGCAAAAAAAGTCTTGGAAATAAAAAGGTATAAACGCGCAATATGATGAACGAAGTACTTAGCTCGGTGAGTCGTGGCTCTCGATCGTTTTTTTATTTTTCAACAAATTCACTCATAAATATCCGAGAGAGCTGCCATTGTATAAAGGGCGCACACGTGTATGGTGTTGCAGTAGAAGCTTCCGCAGCGCTGGGCAAAAATTAACTAACTGCAGCAGCAGCAGCAGCAGCAGCGTGTGGAGCGGGGCGCGCACACACAGAGTTCGGAGTCGCGCGCGCGAAGCCTTTCAAGCACCGATACATTGTAGCTACCTACGGGACATATTTCAAGATGTCACTTTTTGCTTTCTCTCGCTCATTTTACGCTCTAACGCGCGCGCGTCGAGCGAGAGCGACTTGCGCTTTTTCGATCTTGCCTCGAAAATGAGGTGCTGTAGAGTACGTCCCGCAGCAGCAGCAGCATATACCGCGCGCGTTTTAACGCTCATCTTTCTTTTCGCAGCTCACCTCTTTACCTTTGGCACACGCGTGCGCGCCAGCCAGCCAACATTACATTAAAGAATGCGTACGTACGTGCCGCGCGCACACATACACACTTTATTGTTATGCAGTTGCAGCACTTTG
This sequence comes from Trichogramma evanescens, assembly GCA_902732785.1. Taxonomy (NCBI): domain Eukaryota; kingdom Metazoa; phylum Arthropoda; class Insecta; order Hymenoptera; family Trichogrammatidae; genus Trichogramma; species Trichogramma evanescens. The sequence goes on along the minus strand of CACVKI010137049.1, from coordinate 41,536 downwards.
TATAATGATAATATACGCCGAAGCTTTTGATCATCGCCGACGCGCTGTCTTATGGCTCGAGTGCGCCGAGTAAACGTTTTCTAGCCGCGAGATAAAAGCTCGTTGCAACGAGTCGCGCCGCTCCAAGTGGCAGCTATTATCGGGCTGATTCGTCGCTCGATTGCGTCTCGCATCGTTTGCCTACGAGACTCTTCGACCCCTCACCTTTTTCAGATCTCCATCGTTTCGATCGCTACGATCGCTTCGAGAACTTAAATGCAAAGATGCGCCGAATGAATAGCTTCAGCTTTTTGATCGTCATTTTCTATCGCGAAGAAAGTGCTACGATATACGTGAATTATATACGAGGCGATCCGGACTTTGACGCCGCAGACGCGTGCCCTCGACGCGTATGCAACACCGCTGCGTGTGCACCACTACTGATTCGGCGAAAATTCTGTAACGTCATCATCGCCGGCTCGTTTCTTGCCGAAGCCATAATATCGCCTTCGATATTATTATATACATAATAATATACTCTTAGCATCAACTCGCGAGCGATTTTTTCGAGAGAAAAATTGATACGATCAGCGGGAAGCATATTGCAATGTGCTTGTTTGAAATACAAACACGGTTCAACACACATCTTGTCTTTATACGCAAATGGAGATACGTTAAAGATGATCCTTCTGCACATTTCGGGTACTCATGCTCCGATATATAGTGGCTCGAAATTGTTTCGTTATATGTTAGTCAGGTGTAAATGATGAACAAAAATCGATGTTTTTGGGCAATATAAGTAAACATGTACCCCTGAATTGTAAAACATAACTGGGCAAAAGTCGAAATCCAAGAAAATTAACAAATTCAATTTAAAAACGTTTTTAAATGTAAAAATCGCGCCAAATTAATTTTTTCGAGAAGTATTTGATTCAGTATAGCGCTTTGGAATTCCTACGAAATGTAGAAGGCAAATACCCTATCCGGATACTTTAACTTGAAGAAAAAAATGAGATCTTACCGCCCAAATGGCATACGTTTTTTGCAAAAATTAATTGATAATTTATACCATTTCAGATGTGGGCATTTGGCATCGAGTAGATTTCGATATTAAAAAAAGCAGTCGAGCGCGTTCACCGAGACGATCGAGTGCATCCATTGGCGATCTAAGAGAAGAGCATAAAGAAGCGCGATGTCCGGCCGCGTTCGGTTCGCCACACACACACGCGGCATGTATACGAGCCAGTGGCGAGGTGGCGTCCAAGTCATGCGAGGCCGTCGTAAATCTAACGACCAATAGGAAGCAGTCCGTTCGCGACGAGCCTCGCATCTCCAATCGCCAAGACACACGGAAACGATTATTTTCCTTCGGCCGATCGCTATGCTAATCTCGCAACTTGCAGCGCGCACACACACACACTCGAGTCTCCTCTATATAACACAAAAACGGCCCTCGCTCCAATGAGAGACTTTCTTTGAAAAAAATAAAGAGAAAAATGGCTCGCAGCTTATTATAAGAAAGGAAGAGGAGTAGCGGCAGCAGCAGCAGGCAGATTATTATTACGGCCGAGGCCCGAGCCGAGCTGCTACCGCTGCTGCGTTCCTGCAACAAGCTCTATTTCGCTTGGAGTCGTAAAATCGAGTCCTCCATTCATGGGCAGAGATATGCACGCATATGCCGCGCACGGCCGAACGCATATACTATACGGCACGGGCTTGAAAATGAACCGATGTAGAGACGATGCACGTAACGGGATGCGAGAATATGATTTACGCCATGTGCGAGAAAAAAAAAGCCAAATGAGTCGGACGTTGTGCTGCATTAAAATGGCTCGATATTAATTGGTTTCTCAACCTTCTCATCTCGAACTTTTTTCTCTCTCTCCTTACTTGCGTGCGTGTGCGGGTTCACGGTCCATCGTTTTTAATTTCTACACTTGATGCAGGCTGCGCATTGGAAAATATAACTTTTATACTTTAAATTTCGATGATTAACTCAAAACTAAGATCCAAAAAGTCACACAAGCGGAGAATAAATAATGTAGTTATCGTACTCAAAAACACTTTGAAAAGCACTTAGAAGAGTTAAGTTTCATTGCTAATATATTAAGAAACTTCATAAAAAATATCTTTACAATACACTACATAATACGATCATTGGATAACTAGTCTTGCTCAAAACATTAGTTTACTGACAATTTTATTGAAAGGTTTTAGAATTAGAACCGACGGAAACAATGAAAACCTGCAATATGAACGTAGATGGATGAAAGATGATAAAACGTTTGTATCACGAGATGCGTTCATCGATGAGATATTGACAAGCTGTAAGAACAAAGCTCGATCTATTACTCGTTTCATTTTATCGAGTCTTTATCAAATATTCATTAATTTCGTACGAAAAAGGGAAAAAGAACAATCTAATAGTTCGAGGTACATATAAAAAATGAAACATAAAATACCTTTGCACGTAAGCTCAAAACAAAACGACAATTTCACTTGTGCAAAGAAGCATGTAAGTCATTTATAAAATGACAAAATAACAATTAGTGAAAATAAGCGAGCACATCCATAAATTCTTACGCGTTAACTATTAATATTTAAACATGAAAGCCTTCAGGCGACCACAGCCGGCCAACTTTCGTGTACTTCGCACCCTGATATACAAATTTTTTCACGTTTTTTAATTTGCCAACTTTCACTTTCACAGCCTTCAATCTTCCTTTTTAAATATTCAATTGCATTATTTCTTATTATCTTCTTTTGAATTGAGAAAATTGAACAGTTTTAAAGTCATTGTCCTCTTTTACATAACATCATATAACACAGCTTATTCTTATGATATATACAAATTAATTTGATTATTTAATGAAATAGAAGTAAAAAGAAAACAATTCAATAAGCTAAAATACTAGTGAATTGATTATTTTAATAATTATTTTATTCGATTTTCATCAAAGGCTTTAAATATTAAAAACAAGTAATGATAACATCTTTTGGTACTCCTACTATTTTACATTCATTAACTTTTTGTTTTAATTTGTTTACATTAAAAATGATTATGTACAAGTAAATATAACATAACAATCAAAACATTTAGCTAGTTCATTTGATGGTAAGCAGTGAACATTTTTGTTTCAAAAATCATAAACTTGGTAGTACAAGAATCTGACTATTGACACTATCTATAAACTCATATGGCAGTAGCATATTGTTTTACCATGTCTCTGTAAAATTCAAATATGTGGTGAACTGCTTCTCTACATTTTTTTATTGAAGTTAATAATTCTTCTTCTTTAAATGAACCATTCGACTGACAGGTAATCAATTCTTTTTTAACACTGTCAAATACAAATGTAAAAACAGCTTTAGCTTTCTGTAAAAATAAACCAATTGGTATCATGAATAAAAGTTAAATATAAATCTTTGATATAATAACTTGGTACTAACTTTTAGGTGTAGAGTATTTGGATCTAAAATAATGTTGTTTGATTCTTCATCTATCATGCAACATACAGCAGCAAAAGTATATTTCATAGCTAATCCAGAGTTGATTAATGCTAAGCAAGAAGAATTTAAAATGCATGCCAGTAACTGGAAAATTAAGATATTTAGTAACACTATAAACACAATTTTAATAATGTATTCAATAATTACATTAAGAAAAAATTAATTCTGAAGAATAAATGATTACATACACTGCCATTATCTTCAAGTTCTTCAATACTTATTTGTATCATTGTGGATGGATGTAATGATGTAAGAAGGGCACTTTCACAGGTTTTATTTATAAATAATCGTATAAGCTGACCTTCATCGCCTGTAAAATTTTTTTCAAAACAATAATCAATCAAACTTCATACTTGTAATGGTATCCATAAAATTTGTAATAATATCTACCTGCAAGTCTTTTTTCATTCTTAGTCTCATAAACTGCTTGCACAGTAGCTTTATTGTAAATACTTTTTGTTTGTTTAACTTGCACTGGACCATTAACTCCAGCAAGTACCACCGTTTCACCTGTGAAATAGATTAGTTAAACGATTAGTCGAATAGACTGCTTGAAGTTAAATTAATGTTTGACAGTTAACAACAATACCTTGCTTGAGAAAAGCCGAGCCATCGGAATTTGATAAATAATTAAGCTCGCAGGCCATCGGTCGGAATGAACATTCGACGGGAGACATTTTTATATTTATAAGTCACTACTTAATTTAATCTGTCACACGGTGTCAACTGTCTACGAAGTGTATACTGTGTTTTGTATGGTAAACAAAATGTATATTATAGGTTATGCCGCTTGCGTTGAAAATTAGCAAAATACCAATGAGCCTCCATAGAGTGACGCACGTGTGGCACGCGCATATAAACAATATCAAACGCTCTGGCGGCAGATCGTCTGCACTATCGCGAGTCAATGGCCGTGCGCCGATTCGAGTGCAGACGACTTTACTCGCGGTGAGTACGACCATCTTCGGTCGGTAAGCGAGAGTAGCCGCGGTAAATGCGAAATAAATAGGAATTTCTTTCGCATCAGCCACCGCACGAAAAGCTGCTCCGCAAGCGGCTTCGGGTTCTCAAACGCACGTCGCGCCCGAGTAGGGGGAATAAAGATCAAGGTGATTTGCAACAGCAACACACACGGCACTTGGATTGGCACGCGATAAATATTATTTGTGTTCATAAGCACAGTAAATAGAAAGTAGGTGTATCGGGAGGCCATGCGAGCTCAGGAAGTGGCGCTTTAAATTCGCACTCACACACGCGAACGCAGACTCTCGTTGGTATACACAAGCGGCGCACGTGTGAGTGTGTGTGAGTACAGAGAGCGAATGTATAATATAGTAAGGGCCACAGCAGCAGAGTCGTTGGCCAAGTCAGGCGCAGCATCAGAGCTATATACTTATAGCTGCAGTGTGCAATATGTATACGTGTGGAGAGTAGGCGGCTCTCTCGGCGTGCCTGCAGATATTATACACTCGCACAACCGATTAGGTAAGCCGAGTTCGAGAGCAATAGTAGTGGTAGTAGAGTTTCTAAACAGAGTTAATAGATCGATCGCTGTTTAGTTGCCAAGCGCCGGCATACATGTATTTGCCCTGTACGTAACAACTGTTGCCTCTTTTCTATTTTTTCACTTTTTTTTATTAGTAATCGACGTTATCGTCAAATCGTACACATGCTTAAATACTTTTGGTAGACGAGGGAGCGATTATAGCAGAAATAAGACGAGGGACTCTCGAGAAGCTGCTCGCGGGCCTCTAATCGTCGTACGGATCCGGATTGGAGTCGTCGTCGTCGTCGACACACTCTTCTTCCTCTGTTGTCGGCCCCAAAAATAAAAAGAAGCGAAGATGGTCGATTAGAAAATTTCTCGAGTTCGAATTATCGGGGGGGGGGGACCGTCGATGATAAAGCCTCTCTACTGCAGAAGAGATATACGAACCGTCGTCTCGCTCGGGCGGCAGCTGCGAGATGCGCCATGCCTCCTCGTCCGCGGGGGTCGGATCGGTCTCCTCCTGGAACTCCAGCTCCGAGGCGGGCACGTACTGGTCCTGCACCGGAGGCATCGCCGGCGGATTGTAATTGTAGGCCTCGCGTTTCGTGCCCCAGCCGATGTAGACGTTGCCGAAGCATCTGTATGTGAACACAAGAGAGAGGCACTAAGCTCACACGATTCTGTCGCGCACACAGAGAGAATATTAATCGCTACCGGGGGGAAGCTTCGACTACGGCTATCGATTCGATATACGCTATCTCAAACGTAACGAGGTCATTTCACAAGGTTGGCTTAGCATTTCCAAACATCTCACTCTCGGAGACCTTATTTGCGCTAAGACATATATCTATGCTTCATCGGTATCAACTAAATTAAGCATCTTCGCTCGCTAAACTGTCAAAAGCCAGCCTCGCGCTTGGCTCGACCGATACAGAAATTTAATTCTAATGTCCGCGCGTACACAGCGCTCGGTATTTTCTTGAAACTCGGGAGAAAGAAAAAAGCTCTGCTCAATTTCCTCGGCGCTTTAACTAACTTGTCAGCGGCAAAGGTGTAAGCCCCAGGCCAGATATTGGATCGTAAGAGGGCGACCGCCACGTCTGGCTGGGCAGAGGAGGAGAGCCTCGCCGACCACGGGATCGCCCCGTCCGCAGCCACGTCTTCGGACACTGGAGTCAAAAGCGGTGGCCCTATTTCCTTCTCGTATCCGAGCTCTTTCGCCTTCCGGCTGATTCTCGAGCTGCGCCTTTCCTCCTCGTTGTCGTCCTCGATGCCTTCCTCGGATTCGTCCTCGCCCTTTTGGCGGCACACACAGAGAAAGAGAGAGAGAGCAGAAAAATGTCAGTTTGGTATTATCGTACTGCTATGTAAGGTCGAGGGGGCCGAGATGCAACGAACGTACGACTACTAGTCTCATTATTGAATTCCGATAAAATTTCGGGCTATAGGAGTCAGAGATTAATGGCCGCGAGTGATTGCATTCCCCTAGACTCGAAAATGTATAATTCTCGATTAATTTGCATAGTAGAAGTAGAGAGGGCAAGCGCGAAGAGCAGCGCGGCGCACGGGCCTCGATTACGTAATCGCCAAGGTAATAAAAAGGCCGAGAGCTTCTTCGATTTTCAATTAGAAAAAAGTCGTGAATTTTAATGGCTGTCGCGATTGCCCGTAAGGTTTACAAGAGAATATTGCGCAATATAACCTCGTACTCGTCCTGGCTGGCGTCGTCGACGTCGTCCTCGGTCTTTCCTGGCTCGAGCCAGACGGTGCGGCCCTGCTTCAATAGGTAAGGACTGTGGTGACACCAATTGCACATCGACGGATCGATTAGGTCCTTGAGCGCGGGCTGCTCGTAATTGCGATTCATCACGATATCGCCGCCCTCCTCTCCAAAGATAACACAAAAAGCAGAGCGATACAATTTTCGAAAATGTCGTTACACGATTTTTACTGATTGTCATGGGGCTTCTAAATGAGCACACGAGTTTGTATCGATAATCATCAAATTACGGGAGAATCGATTCGGACAGTGCATAGCAATACTGTAGAGCAGACGGATTAATTAATTTCATGGCCCTTTACAAAGAGTAGAGCGAAACTTTGCGTCGGTTAAAAATGCGACGTTTTAATTAATGCCGCATGGGTCAAGTAGCGTTTGCAACGACGCGAAATCGTACGAAACCCGATCACGTATAGATCAATCGGAACATTGCAAATGGCGCAGGCCATACGACATCCGGACGCGCGCGCGCGACCCTTTGAAAATATTGTTATTAAATTCCAATACACGACGAGGGGGCTCTCTCTCGTACTTCGTCTCTCGCCCTCGCCCTCCTCTCCGTCGTCCTCTTCGTCGTCCTCCTCCTCGTCCTCCTCGAATTCGTCGTTGTCCTTCTCGCCTCTGGCTCCTCCTCGGCCGAACGTAAAATAGCCCAGCGGGGAACAGTGCGTGGCCGCCTCGATGCGAGCAATCTGGGCGCGCAGATAATTCTCCTCGCATCCGGGAAAAGGCGGATACGTATGAACCTAGAGAGAGGAGAATCGTCACCCGAAGAAAAATACGTAAATACTCTCGTGTACCATGGCGCTCGCTCGCACTTTCGTCGATTCATGGCCACTAGAAATTTATCGACGGAATAAATAAATAAATTCGGTCCTCTTACCTGGTTGGCCAGCATACCGCTAAACATATAGACCGTCTGTCGAGCCACCACGATTTGTGCCGGCGTCACGGGAGGAAGTTCTGTCCATCCGTCCAGGCCTGGACGATTGCATACGAAATATACCTGCCCATGGCAATTTAGATTTTTTTACATTAGAAACATTTTTGAATTCATTCGTGCTATTTTTGCGAGGCGAGCTGCAACAAGGCAGTCACACTCCACTCCACTATACAGTGGAATCGCAACGATCTCGATTTTTATATGAATTTAACCTTTGCGTTCGCGCCAGTGCCAATTTTTTCCGGCGCTACTTCCGGCGTCGGCTGCCACGGGTTTTTCGGCATTGGCGGATAGACGAGCTGCAGTCTCGCTTCATCGTCAACCGTGGCAATGGATTCGGCTTCTCTGGCCTCGTTCAATAGATTGGTCGCCAGCGCCTGCTCCAGGGCTACATTTTCAGCGAGCTCTTGCGACGCGTTGGTGCAGGAGCGGGTCGTTACGCTCAGGCGTGACCCTACCTCCGCTTCCTATACTAATGAGCGTTTCATGAATGAGCCCCGCTTATCTTTGTGTATCGACGCGCAGTCGAAGAAATACAATCGAATGTATATTTTACTTCTAATCGACGCTGCAGCTCCTCGTCCGTTAAGGACGCCTCGATGATGTAATAGTTCCTCGGGTTGCCTATGATTTTTCCCCAGAAGCTGAAATGAATGCGTTCGATAAAAATATAATGAGCGCAAATACACAAAACTGATGGCTTTTTTTGTTGTTATTACCGCACATTTTTTATCTTCTCCTTGGCAATCAATTTTCTGATGCTCAGACCGAGGTAGACGATATCGTCTCGTGGCAGAGCTACGCCGACTTGCTGGAAGTAGTAAAATAGTTTCTGCAGATCCGGTGCGTTTTGCCTCATTTCGACGAGGCTCTCCTCGTCCTCGTGACATGTACTGATGCTATGGTAATCTCCATGTCCAGGAGGACTTATCTGCGCGAAAAATTGCCAATTGTGAAATTTCCTGCTTTTTAATCAAATTCGAGCTTTCTCTTAATATTATCGCTCGCTTCTCTCTTACTTTAAATAGTTCAACGAGTCGTTTGGCCTCGTCGTAGGCCGGAGGTGGCTCGTACAAATCGCGCAGATGACGATTTTGATTCGAAAACTTTTGAGCTCGCAATTCCCGACTGTATTTCTCAAATGACGCGATCGCATCTTTTGGCCGCTCCTTCAGTATCTTCGTTAAAACTTCATTGAGATGATGGGATCTTGAAATAGAGAGATGCAATACAAATGAAAAGTAATCCCTTGACTTTTGTCACGAGTGAAAATCGCAACTCACAAGCTATCCCCAGAAGACGGACAAATCTGCTGCAAGTAGTGCTTGGATCTCTCCAACTCATCTTTGAGTTTCTGCTTTTCGCACTCATTGTCGTATTTTTGGCCTCTGCCCGATTGCATATTTCTGCGTAACAAATTGTTTGTCTCACTCTCTTTCTCTCTTTCTCTTTCAATTTGCTTTTTTTCGGGGACTGCCGGCCGCGGCTAAACTTTCACATTGACACACAAGTTGATGCAAACATGTTTTTATCTAACCTCTGCATAATGAGTCAAAAATGCGGTAGCGCGCATAACAGACGAAAATCGCACGTACCCCGTACATCTAGTGAAGATTATCATTATTTTTCTTTTTTCAACTAAAAGAAAAATAATATCACTTGCTTATCGAGCTTTGACTATGAGATGTTATTTTTATTCAGTTAATAATTCGCGTTTAAACGCACACGAGCTAAAAATATCGCAATTGCTTTGCTCTATGATAGCGCAGATAAGGTACTTGGAGGTTTTTCTCTCTCTCTCTCTCTCTCTCGTTCTCTTCTTCTCTGCCTCTCTTGCCCTCTGCCTCTGTCCATGTGCACAAACACTTCCGTTGGCGCTTTCTGATGTGATCGGAAGTTTCGAGCGGATGTGTTCTCGCGACGATGACAAAAACAAGAAATCTCGCGTATAAGCGCCAGTCACCAGCGCAGACACGCGCGAGTGACAATACAATTGCGGAATACACATTTAGATAATACTCGAGTGCCATCGCCGATGGAACGTAGTCATTCGTGAAGAAGACTAATGCACAGAGAGAGAACGATGTAATTTTTTAATTTTACGCTTTTTTTTACGCAGCTTCCAAGATGACATTTCAGGGTGGGTTATCTACTTCTTGAGCGTATCAGTTATCATTTTTCACATTTGGTTGAGGAAGTCGTTCCGCAAAAAGAAATTGATAGAGACGCACCAAATGATTTTGATAGATTTGGGACGCAAAAAGTGGATCAATAAAAATTTTACAAAAAGATTTATTTACATGATTTTTTGGAACTAAAAAAGCAAACGCCGTATACGCATTTGCACGTACGCAAAGTAGTATACGTTTACCCGCATCTTCTAATCGCACAAATATATACGTGCAGTATAAATGAAATAATAACAGGCATCATTCGTGTATCGAGAATGGCCTATATACGCAAATCAGAAGCTATGCTCGAGGCCGTTGTTCATTTCCTTTAACACCCACCTACGCGTGGCTATAAAAGCTCGTCACTTGTTGTTTATTTAATCAATCTTTTTGCGCTGTGCGTTTAACCATGAGCTGCGCGATGAAGAGAAAACATAGCGGCGTTAATTGAGAATGTTTCGGGTGCTCAGCCATGCACACAATAGTATAATTTTTCATATTTATGCCGATGCTATTTGGTTTTAAGAATTTCCACTTGGTACATAAAGACGATCCACTATCAGATCAATAGAGTGAGATTTTATGAATTCATCAATAAATATAACAATTGATTTTACTATTTATACAAAATAACATTTTCTTAAAACTCTAAATTTAGATACTTTAGTAATTTTTGGTAGCATTATAAAATTAACATACCGAAGAAATTTTTGCAAACATCAAATAATTATTGTTACTTGAACTCGTGACAAAATATCCATGAGTTATATACAGCAAATGAATATAGTGACGACGACATGGAATCAAAGTTTGGTAAACAATCATTCGATATTATCTGTTTCGCATTGCTTTACACGGTACAGTAAATTGATATGAATTCAATATGAATTGATTATCAGATAATCGTCAAAATATTCAAAATTAACTTTAACTGAAGAAACCGAATCTCAAACTATCAGAAATGAATAATAACGTAATCGTTTTATTGTACGATTTGTTCATTCATGCTTTCAAAAGAAATAAATTGATTAAATTAAGGAAACGTTAATGATTTTAAACAATGCCAAACGACATTTTAGAAGTACTATATTTTAATTAATTAGAAGTAAATTCTTTATTCAAGCTCAAAGAAATTATAAAATGTACGAACATGTAAATGTGACTATAAAATCAAAAAACCTCCACAGTCCTTACTAATATTCAACAATGTCGGCATTTAGTTATGCGGGGCATTTGTCCTTGCAGAGCTTTCAACCACATCCTGCGCAAGCACGTGCGATATGCGAATTAACGGCATGAGCTTGCCAGAGCGACTGGTATTATTATATCCTTGTGCACAAAACAATATTTGCATGCTATGATTACGAGTTGCACATTCAAATCACGAAGTATCGTTTGATTGTCGCCGTTGAAGAAGTTTTACTTTATAAAATCTTTGCCAGGGCTGCGACGACTTTTAACCACAAAGAGGTGTTGATGGATATAAAACTGCGACTTCACCATTTCTTTTTATTCGTAGTTACTTTATTCAAATGTCTTTTCTCAATGTATCTACATTGTGTAAAAAGAGAGACGTTGTATAAAAAAAAATTGATTTTTTCGTAGAAAAGCTTCGCTTGTCATCTTCTGCATCATTTCGCACCTCAATAAAATATCTTTCGGTGATAAGTGAGAGATTTCAATAATTTGATTAATCGATGAATAAATGAGGAATAATGTTATCAGCTTAATGGATCAGTAAGTTGATTTAATAGAGGTACTATACCATGAATATAACAAAATTGAATATGTAAAATAAATATAATATTTCAATAGAAAATCAATAAAAAATTAATGCAATTTGAAAAATGCTGTTTACTCTCGAATACAGGATTGATGCGAATACGATTCTGGATGGCTATATGGGCCCGCAGCGGTTGCAGCAAATTCAACGGGATAAAATTTCAAACCACCACGAATTGCTTTACTTATTCTCTTTCTTGCTTTTGATGCTGCTGCTGCTGCGATGCTGCTGCTGCATACACAAACCCGAAGAGAGCAAGAGACAGACAAGCATCAAATTTCATGCGGAACGACGACGGCGACGAGGAGGATCAGACGACGCATGCTATTGCAACTACGGAATGTCAAAAATGCTGATAAAACGTTTGCAGCGGAGCTCCTTCACCGTCTCTCCTTTTTGTCTCATCCCGATTTCCTTTTGTTCGAGCGAGAGTATTAATTTATCGAGTGCAGTGGTACTTTACACTCCCTTTGTAGAATAAATCGTCGTGCAGCTATAGCTTCGATATACACAAGTGCGAATAGGAATATATCGGTCATCGTCCGCTCTCTCGCGCGTGCGCGAATCGATCTTTAATATTTATGAACCACTCGATGCTGCTGCAGGCGCACACACCGACTCAATAGGTTGCAAGAGTAATTAGCAATTCCACGGTGGAATGAAAGTTGGGAAAACGTTCGATCAATCGGTTGTATTGGGCCGTGAATGCGCGGCGTACACGGACTCATTAGTCTTTTGTTTACTCGGCCGTGCGACTGCAGTGGACAGCAGCAGACCTGTGTACTCCGCGGTCCACGCGGAGAAAGAAAAAATTAGAGAAAGAACATTTGAATAATTCATATAAATTACTTTTGCAGTGGCAGCAGTGCATGATTTTGGTGGGTATAAACCAGTCGCCGTCGCATACGTGAAATGCTTACACAAGTTTTCTTCTTTTTCGGTACTGTAGCATGCAGACGCGTGTACATATAAGTATATGTATGCGTTATTCGATTGTGTGAGAGAACCGGCTTGAGTTGCAAGTCATTGGAATCAAAAAAGCCCAGGAGGGCCAATGATGGGCCATTGTTCTACGAGCACATCAGGTCAGTATGCGTAAATACCTTTATACTTTTTTGCGACGCACTCGCCAACTTTACGACGGCTTTAATTTTGGCCCAACTCGAGTGTTGTTGTCCTTCTGTGCGCATGTGTGTGCATACCTACTGTTTGTATTTACCGGGTTTGTTTCAGCTGTGAAAGGCTTTTGTGCTCCACAGATACTTTTGACAGTTCAAATAACGCGCGCGAGCAGCCTACATACGCGAATCGGAACGACAATAAATTAATGAAAAAACGTCTTTCAAAGTTGTTGTAATTACAGTAGGCATATGTGTAACATATCGAGAATGATATCATTTCCGTCAACTCGAAGAAATTGGATCCACATGAAGTAAAATATTATCGTAGTCGTCTCACACGCTTTAACTTTTTGACCTTTACAGATATAAATTGAGATGCTTTATACGGACTAGAAAGAAAGAAAGAAAGAAATAATGAGACGAGCTTCATCTTATTTTAGATTCCAAAACCTCCACATGTTGGCTACTGACAGAGCTTATATTATTGCCTGTTACCTCGATACACATACTGAAATTTGTACGGGGAGTATATATTACTTACGCAAGCAAAAAGCCGCTCGCGCGCCGCGCGATGTCAATGGAATTCGCTGCAACTGCTGAAAAGCGAATTACCGTTTTATTGGTCATTGACTCGTCGAGTATTATTCATTGGCACAAAAACCAGACTTGATGATATTTTCTTTGCCGATCGTCATAATGCAGATTGAAAATTTAATCAAGGAAGGCATATGTCAGATTTAACAGAAACAATTTCGAAAATTTTCGCTCAATAAGTTCGATTCTTTTCTTTCAAACGTTTTTAGCTTCATCCGGCCACGTGCTCGCGCGTGGATGAATCGAATAAAGTTTTGTCAAATTCGAGAGAATCAAATAAAATCAGTTAGGAAAGTATGCCAATGAAAATGTATTCGGAGCACGACTTTCTCACATTATAATTTTAAAACATTTTTATCAATCGAGATATTAATCCTATCGTTAGCAGATAGTCGTTAGCGATTGTGTAAAGTCGTCCAGCGAGCACTGGTTCGTTCCCACAATTTATGGCCGTTCCGTAAAATGGTATCCGAAAAATCCATAAGTCAAGCAGTCAAAATTATGGGACGAACACTCGTAGTACACGACGTCGCGATAGTCATCCTCTCGCACTCGATTAAAGCGAGCTTTTGACGACGACGATCAGTGTCGGCGCATCGGCAATACGATCGTAATAATGAGAGCTGCCGAGTCAAGAGCGCGCCTATGACAAGCTCGCTTACGCAGCTCGCTGCTATACGGAGAGGAGAGGGTTTTTTGTTGTCTCTCGGTCTCTCTGTGGTTTCGCGGGGGCGTCTCTCTCTCTCTCTCTCTCTCGCTCGCTCTCTGGATCGCGATGGGTTCTTTTAGCTGAATGAATGAGAAGCGAACCATCCCCACCATCGCGTACATACACACATAGACGTATCATCATCGCAAACCGCCGCGTACATACGCGCGCAACGATTGAACGCAAGAAATTCGCCGCACGGTCAGTTTCTCGTTCGTCGCGTGCGAGTACGCGCTCTCGCCTTCGTCGTCATTATCGTCGTTGTCGTCGTCGTCGTAGTCGTCGTTTTATCATATAGATATACGCGCATAAAAAGGCCAAGAAGAAAAAGATTTTTTTTTTATTTTATCGACGTATAGTGGTGCTGTAGTGCCATCGTGCCTGCTGGGTGGTGGATTTTTAACCCGCAGGTAGAGAACCGAAAGGGGGAATAAAACGGGATCGATCGATCGTACGGAGAATAAAACAAAAAAAAAGGGCAAAAGAAAAACAAAAAGTTTTACAGTTGCTGAACGGAGATACCGATCGAGTCAAAAGGGAGCCGAAAATTCATCACGGGCTGTTGAATCAGCCCGGTGAGATAGCAAAGACGACGACCAACACAGCACCATGATCGGCACTTCTGGATTTCGGTTAGTGTTGCCTTTATATGTTGTGTTTTTAGATTTAATTTTTGTTCCGCGTACCTCCATAGAAGGATTTTTATATCGCAATTACTTTTTTTACTAATTCTTGTTGAAAATGATAAGGGAAATGAAGCTCTTGAATTTTCCAGTAGATATTACTAATTTTTCAAAAATTTCCTCGGCAAATGTTGTATACAATTAAAGTTAGAATTTTTCCATTATAAATTATGAAATATCGTTTAAAAAATATTCAACGATTTCCAATACACTTTAAACTCTGTGTATTTTAAATGGACAGGTATTTTTGCATCAAATTTTATTAAACACGTTTCTTCATTGTTTGCGAAAAATGCTAATAATATCGTAAAAAAGCATTAAAAAAAGGTATTGCGAGTCAAAAAGTCCTGCGCGCATGAATACAATCGACTTTGAATAAAAAGTGACCAAAAGCACATTGTAAGCGAATCAAAGCCAACCGGAGAAACTTTGATTCTTTGAAAGAAAAAAAGGATTAAAGGCTTATGCAGTGGTGCGAGCGAGCGAACGAGCCATAAGTGTGCGTGTATGCGTGTGTGTGCGGGCGCGCACGCGCTCGGGGCGCAGTTCAAATATCGCGTCTGTGAAAAAATGCTTCCCCAAAAAAAGAGTTGCAAGCGCTTATACTCGAGACTCCTCTCTCTCTCTCTCTCTATGTATATGATTACTTCGATACTTATATATAGCTTTGGTTGCGCTTATACATATATAGAGTCGGGTCCGAGCATAAGCAGGAGGAGGAGGAGGAGGAGGGCCAAAGGACGATAAAAAGGAGCGACGAGAGTCGAGAGCAATTAGCCAGAGTCTGTGGTCGTATATACCTGTGTGTGCAGCCTCTTCTCGATCGGTATAGGTGTGCTAATGCACGCGTGTGTGAGTGAGTCGAGCCACTGCGCGCTCGCATATTCGCGCGGTGCGCAGCCTCCTCTGGACTTCCCGCGCTTTGCGCTTTGCCGAGAGAGAGAGAGAGAGCTGAACCTGCCGTGTGCATGCACTGCCTCAGTCGTTCGCCAACCTCCGTCAGCGACGCGAGAAGCGTCGATATATATACATGTTCGTACGACGATATACCTAGAGCCCTCACGTAGCAGCAGAAGCGCGCAAGCTTTTGATCATCGTAATATAACTGCAGGTGCGAGTGCGGAGCCCCCCGCCGCGAGCGCGCAAACACGCGCTTTCGAAAAAGTAGCTTGTTTGGCAGAAAAAAAAAGGAAACAAAACGAAAAGAGTAAAACAAAAATAACGAACGTCGGCGAGTATATAGAACTCGACGTAGCGCGGTATATGCAACGTATTTGAAAGTGCAATGACGACGAACTTTTAATTGGGTGCCCAAAACACACACACACACACACGACGCTGTGAGTGATTTAATCGACGCGGCTGCAGGCATCATTTTAATTTTGGTCGGCGGAAAATATTATTGAGGTTTTGAAGTTTGAGCGACGGTGCCGAGACTGGCCCGTCTTCGACGCCGGCTCATGACGACACGCCGGAACACGTGGTTTGTTGCTTATACATTACTTTTTTAATTCTCTACTATGTGCAGTATACATACATATTATACACGGCAAAGCTCTCTCTCTCTTCTCTCTACATTATTGCATGTCCGCGCGATACACCCGATACCCTGTTTTCATTCAAATCCAATAGAGCAGCTAAAAAGCGTATCCATCCGGTCTATACGGTACGTACGTCTATAATTTAAACACAATAGAGGCACGTACACATTATTATACGGCTGCTGCTGCTACTCTCTTTTTGCGTCAACGCGCGTAATCGCTCCTTGGCTTGTATTTCTGCAGATTCTATCTAAGAAACCGAACTCGAAACTGTAGCACATCTTTATCTCTTTATGGTCGTCGGCACGTAGTCTGTGCCGAATGTCGGCGCGCGTGTAATAAGTTTTACATACTATACACGGAGGCTGCTGTGGGTCATGTTTTTCGGCGATGTATCCGCTGCGTTATCGAACCGCCCGAGAGAGAGAGAGAGATTTCTCCGCGGCATCCTATCGTGTCGCACATGGGTCTCTCTCGCTCTCGTGTACTCGGGCGTCGAGCATCGAGGAAAAGGCCTTTGAACTTTGATTCATGAGTCCGCGCGTATTATATACCCTCGGCTTATCGACTTTATATGCCGCAGCTGCTCTTTCCTCGCGTTGTGTACGCCATGCAGATTCGTTTTAGCGCTTCTCACGCCGCCGCTACGTGTATCGAGATACGTACTTTTCATTTTTGCCTTCGTCGCCAGAAAAAAATTAAGCTCCGTGACTCTTTGACTAGTGGCGGGAAATATTTCGACTGCAATTAAACCTCGCTCTCGTTATTATAACATTCGTTTAACTGCGCGGCCAAGGAGAATTAAAGACTCGCCCCGGTTTATTCCGCAATAATGCGCAATGGCGACAATATAAGAACGGAGAACGCCCATATCGCAATTATTTCGGTGTGTATTTTGTATGTACACAAGGCTCGAGCTTGGGCAGCTCTTTGCTGGGTCCAAGGAACGTGCACAGTGCGCGCGTCTAATTAAAAACAGGGCACATCGCACTTTCTCATTTCACCCGGCATAGCGCGGCGCGCGCGCGCGTGATGGAATAGTAGTGCGCGCGACAGGCGTAAAACGACACCCTCTTTCAGTAGTAGTGGGCCATTTTCTTTACAGCTCAACCACTGCAGGTTTTATTGTGTGCTCGCATTAAAACCTCTTTCGCAGCATAGGGCATCATTTATATACGTGTGGCGCGGCGAACCGACAAACTCACACGCACGAGCAGACGATTTTGTTTCTCTCTTTCTCTCTTCCTCTTTCTCGTACGATCTTCCACACGCGTCTGTGTTCCAACTCGCGTCGACATTAAAAAAAAGGAGCCCTCCAGAAATTCCAGTTACTGTTACTGCCGGGCGCACACAGGTACGCGCTCAAAGTCCACACGATCCGATCATCCTTCCCCTCGCTTCGGAGCTGCCAGAGTATGCGTTTAGGCGAACTTTCTATTACTCCGAGTCTCAACTCTTGAGCGCGTTACGTTTAGCGCAAAGTTCGCACGTTCTATCATCATCAGTGCAGTACGCGCGAGCAGTGCGGATCGAGAGCAAAAGAGAACGAATACGAGAGAGAGAGAGAGATGGAGATGGAGAGGAAGCGGGCGGGCAGAAACACTGAAGCGATAACACGATTTATGCACTTTGATTAAGGTATAAGCTGAGAGTGAGAGAGAACGATTGATTTCTTGAGATTATCATGCGCAGTGTGCCTAGTCCAGTAATCGAAATCCCTCTTTTGCGATACCTCGGAGCCTTGCGAATCACATAAAACTTGTAATACCCGTTGATTCAATTTCCATTATCATTATCGACGCCTATAAGCATTTAGACTTGCAGAGAGAGAGAGAGACTGAGCCAAGGCAGGATCGAGACTGCACACTTTTTTGCTCTCGCTGCGCTGACAATAATTGCGTCGATAGGCAACGCTTTAACGAAAGAGATCCTTTTTACATTTTTACACTCTTCATTCGTCTCTGCTTCTCCTTTCATTCATCCGATATCGCATGAATTTTTTAGCTCACTTGCAATGAATAATAAATTCTTGATGAATACTGAATAACTTGAGCTTTTTGTGTCGAGCATTACATACGTATAGCGTATATACGAATGAAAAATTTTACACGAGCAGCAAATGGTGTAAGTATTATAATGTACGAAACCGCACGATGCAAATAACTCGGCATCGATGAGTGAGTAGTGCTCGAGCGTGTGTGTGTATATGTGTAGTTGCAATTAACACGAGTCGTACGCGAGCTTTGAAGTTAAAAAGTCTAAACACGGAGAGTGTAGACGTACGTTCACCCGTGAAGCAATTCGCCGTGTTTATGCGAATGAAAGCAAACCGATATACCTCCGAGTGACTCCGTGACTGTCAATGAATTTGTCAAGTCTCGCGTGAAATAGTTGACCTTTACATGTAGAGTTCATGTTTCCGCTTTAACTGCGTGCATTTGATACATTACATTTTCAAATATTCTCTTATTATGGAAACCACGCGAAATTGAGCGTTATTTAACTTCTCTCGCTTTATACTCTATTTTGAAAAGTTATATACACAAATTCCTATCGATTTAATACCTCAAAGAATTAATATTAAAGGCGAAGATTATTTTTGCAAGTTTTGCTGAACGAGCGTGCACGACATATCGACGGTGCAGCCGCTGCGCGATCGCTCATAAAATTCCAGCCCCGTGAATGGTGCCATTGACCGAATTATCGCGCCGCGCGCATAAAGCATATCGGGGATATAGACGCGGCGGCGGCGGCGGCGTCGTCTTATACATATACCTTTTTCATTAGAGCTAAGCGCGCTCGTGCATCGGCTAAAATATTTCCCCTGGGAGCACTTATTAAAAGGCACGTGTGAGGTTTTTAATAGACTCGACTTGCAGTGCTTCGCAGGCACGAGTGAGCGAGCGAGACACGGACTATAAGAGATATAGCTGGATCCGAGAGAGAGAGATATAGGGATTGGGTATGCCACCTGCAGCACGTAAATATATAGAGAGAGAGGAAAGCTGTGTGCATATTTTTGCGGCCTCATTGTCAGAAGCAGTGGTAACAGCGGCAGCAGCAGCCGAAAGAGCAGTCGGTGCGGTGGCGGTGCTAGTGGTGGTGCCGGCAGTGCACTGGATAGCGGCGAGCTTTCTTCGCTTATATCGTTACTGCATCTTGGCAGAACAATGGTATATGTTAATTCAAATTCTCTTCTGGTCCTTACTTTTGTGGCTACGGCTGCTGCTGCTGCTCGTTGCGGCTGAAAAAGAGCCGAACGACCTTGTCCACCCTCGAGTTAAGACCTTTCTTTTTGTTATCCTATTATATATTTAATAAGAGCTCGAGCTGCAGGTAATATGCAAATAGCCCAGCGGAGTACTGCGCGCTCGCGAGAGAGACGCATGGAGCACCACGGGAGAAGAGAGTTTATGATACTCGTACATTTATAGAACTATTATGAGCGTGGCAAGTAGTAGACGCGCGCGCATGAAAAAGCTAATGAGAAATATTTTTTAGCGAGCCTTGTGTGCGTGCGTTGATATATATACTACACTCTCTCTCTGGAGCTCAGCTCGTGCACTTTACAAGCCCTCGCAAAAATATCTTCGTTACTTGTGTACGCGCGCGTTGTATATATATGCGCTAACTTGCCTTTGCCTGCGCGTGTTGTACGTACAACGGCATTCCATTATATTAAAGCACTGCAGCTCGCGGTCCGGAAGAGATAATTTTGTGTACAATTTTAAAAATTAATTTTGCTCGCGTCTGAATTATCGTTCGCGCTCGCGCGCGGTGTGTGCAATGAAATGCTTCATAATCGCTGGAAATTAAATTCAAATAATTTCGTTGATTATAATTATGGGGATTTAAAAACTCGTTATAGCAGCTCGAATCACTGAAGATTCCTGGATTATTATTTTTTTTTCTTCCGAAATGTAAATTACGCGCGTCCGGAGGCTCGTAGCTCGGGTCGCGCAGCTCGCGTTGATTTGTTCGAAAGACGATCGTGTGTCCTTTATGCCTGCGCTACGCCGTACGTGTTTTTACCTACGGCACAAATGTGCTGCTGCAGAGAGGACGAAAGACCAAGGCAGACAGAGCAGCAGCAGCAGCAACGGCTCTCGGCTCTCCAGCAAGGCAAGCGAAATTCAGCTCTCGGCATTATACGACTCTCGAAAAACTTTTTGCTCGACCGAGCTCGTCGCTGCTGCTGCTGCTGCCTCCCTATCGTCCCACCAGCACTTTCTCGCCGGACTCTCCGCGCGCTCGGCTATGTTCTCTTTTTTTTCTTTATAGCGCTGGACTTCATCCGAGAGAGAGAAGAGAGAAGAGAGAAAGATAAAAAGAGAGAGAAAAAGAGAGGCCGAGCTTAGCGCTTTGACTCTTGAGCACGGTTAGCCCTGGTATTACGCATTCTGCGAGCCCATGCGCGCATCCGCGCGCGCGTGCTAAATTTTGCGCACGAGACGCGCGCGGCAAAGGCCCGTCTTTGATGACGTCGTGACTCGAGAGTATAAGAGACACACGCGAGAGGGAAAAATTTTGCTACACAAAAAGGATGATAGTGCGTGCGCTCGTGCCTCTATATATGGTTTTCAGCTCGCACGACTAAGTGAACTTTTCAAAAATTTCAACACTCGCCGCGCGTACAAATTGCAAAAATGTAAAAAAGGTCGACGAAATGTTTGTCGAGCGACCCAAAAATATAAAAACCGGAGAAGAGAGAACGAAAAACAACGACAACTGCACATACCGCGTCGTATCCGTAAAGATTCATGCCTCGCAAATGTATACACGCGTACTCGAGTACAAGCCAATGCATCGACGTACGTACATATATGTAGCAGCAGCAGCAGCAGATCTATAAAAACAACGCGGGGCAATAAACCTTATCCGCGCGTGTAGGCTAAAGCCTCGAAGTAAAATTGAAAATTTCCAATCCGCACTTACTGTCGCTTTTACGGCGCGCAGGCGACGAGACGAGTAGTCCTCGTCGGTGGCTTCTGGCAACGGCGTATACGTACGATATAGGTATCGACCCTAGGCCAAAATGGCTTGTAGTCCTCGTGTCGTGCCGACCTCATCTCGATTACGATCCAGCGATCTCGTTGTTATTGGCTTTGTCTCGCCCTCTCTCGCTCTCGGGTGCACACGCGAGGCAGATCCGACGCTATTTTATAGAACTGACACACATTTCAGATAAATAAGTTTGATCTATATACTATAATACTTGTATTATATAGCTTTCTGCATACGACCTCGTCTTCGGATTTATGTCACTTCCTCTCGGATCTCGGGCTGCGCACACATATACCTCCTGCGCGCGCGTGTGTATACATCAGCAGCGCGGCAATTGCAATGATATAGACGTGTATATACAACGCATCGGATGCACACTCGCACACATAGTGCTGCGAGCTTGAGAGAGAGAGAGAGAAAACTCAATTTCGCTCCAGGAGGAAAGAGGCTTTGCTTCGCGCACGAGCTTGCAACAAGCGTGAAAGAAACGAGAGAGAGAGGGAGAGAGAAACGAGTCGACGAGCAGCTATTGCCTCGGCAAAAACTTGAGCAAATTTTCATCATTATCACATCGCTCTTCGGGCTATCCTCCTGCGCGCCTTCGGATCCGCTCCGTATACGTATACACGCGCAAAACTGATTGATGAATTGTTTACGAAGTGATGCGCGCGCGCGCGTACTTGCCTTTGAACTATCTATGTCCTAAACTTAACTCTTCAACGTATTAATACGAACATGTAAGCATAAGTTCCAACTCGGGTACTTCGTATACAGTTCTGATACTCGGTAAGCGAGAGCTGTCAATGATGTTCTCTGCGCTTTATACCAAGCTTATTTGAATGTATAATTTCATCCATCATGGCGAATAAAATTTTATTAATTTAATGTCTAGTGGTAATTTACCGCTTAACATCCTGTAACGATCGATATACTCAATTGTCTTCTTTCTCGTACCTTTCTATGTTTTTGCCGTTTAAATATTTATCAACGCAAAAACAACAATAACAACTTGGACTACAACTGCTATTAGTTTAATCTATCACGCGCGAGTCCATTATGAGCATTACAGATCAAGCTGGCTCGTATATCGATTTTGATAATCCAAACGTATACGCTTAAACTGGTCTTTTTACGATAGATTCACGCATAATTTAGCCTGCATATGGCTTTGAAAATGTATATTTTACGCTGCCTTCGCTTCGAAAACTCGTAAAGTTTGCTATTTACCACTTACACGTCCCTATCTTTTCTTCTCGCTCATTTATTTAAAAATGATTTCCACCCACTGGTCGATAAACTATCGAAATTATGAGAATGTACCTTTGCCTTTGGAAAACATACATCCGTGAAAAGTATTTTTATTTACCTTCGCAAAGCACATCTCTCTATTGAGTTTCTGCATTCTAAAATAGTTGCATCGTCAGACAAAGTGTTCTCGCAACTTACTTAGAGTATAAACTCCCGGTATAAATAGTTTTGTTCTTTACAATTGAATCGAATCCTTCGAGCTTTTCTAAAAAGAGCCGATTGTCATTTGAAATAATAGCATAATAAGCTATTATTTTAACGTCTGGCCTCTAATATTTCACGAGGCTTTCTTTCGAGCATTATAATCGCTTGGAGGCAACGATACCATTACTCATTGATAATTATATTCTTGCGTTAGTTGCCGAGTCGGCCAGATCCTGCACTTTGTGCGTTCGAGACGATCGATGTTTCACCGCCGTCATTACATCGAAAATGGCAAAAATTACACGCCCGAATTTATGTACCTCGAATTAGTACCTACTGTAAGAAATGTGGCGCCGCACCAACGAAAAAAAGAGCAAACGAAAAGGCGAATGAAAATGTGTGGGCGAATGGAAATCCATCCAGCCGTACTATCCGACACAATAGCATTTGACACTATTTGGGGAAAACACTCGCGCACAATTGAGCCGAAAAGCAATTTTTTCCCATACATAAAAGTTTCCATCTATATATAGCCGCCGCTGCTGCTGCTGCAGCTTGGTTGGGCTCTGAGCGTTGCATCAACTGAGAAGGCTTTCGGTTTTTTCTGTGCGATCAGCATTTTGACAATCCTATCGCGCCTCTTCCGCGCGAATAGATTGACTTTAGCCCATAGGTGCGAGTTAGCATCCGCACACGTAACGCGATCACACACATATACAGCTTTGGCCAAATATATGTATTTACGGCTCGCGCGCGACGATGACAGCAGCGGGAGAATTGGGCGCCGAATAACAGTTAGCGTTTTCGTGCGTGTATGAATAGCGTCGTTGCATAAATATTATACCGATGCCTTGTGTATATGTGCGGCAGATTTCGAGACTGTGTACACTATGACATCAGTGGCCATTGGACAACTGTGTGTATACATTCAGGAGTGATGATGCGCGTGCACTGCCCAGCGCAGCTTTTTCCTTCGCGCTAGCTTTTCAAAAAGAGAACGATGCAACTTGGTATTTTTGTAACTCGTCATCGTAGTCGAGTTTCGTGTATGGCTTTCGATGATTTATTTGTACAAGCCTACTTTTAAGTTAAAATTGGTCGGGGAAATAGCTCCTGTCAGTTTTTTTTTTTTTTTTTTCGTGGAATTTATCATTTAAGTCACGTTATTAGAAATCAAAAATTGAAAGAAAATCTTTTGACGCTGCAATATTCAAAAGCGCGAATAATACACCCGGGAGTAAATTTTTTTGTAAGCTATCGATCGATTGTTATCCATATCTGAGGTCGCCCGGACCCAGCCTGGAGAGTATATATAGTGCGCGTCACACAATACCACTTAAGCCTTTCAGGAGTTTTTCGCGAAACCCATTAAGCGTCAAATTCAAAAAGTCCTGTCCGTTATACACAAGTCAACAACAACATTGTGTGTGCGTCAGGGCTGCAGGAATTTTTTTTTCGCGATATCGTCGACGAAAAATCGAAAATCCTTTCGGAAAACTAATTCATTTTCCCTCGCTATAGAAGTTTTCCTCTACCCTCCCATTTTTACGTTTATATAATGGCGTTTATATAAATAGTAAACGTAATAGCTGGAGGCTCGAGCCGTGTCACATTACGTTTTATTTCGTGATTAAACATGCGTCTATTACCGTCTAGGTAAACAAAAGCGCTCGCGGCTGTTGGTAAGACGAGCGAGAGAAGCTTTTTTGTCAGTTGCTCTTCGATGCCAGTATAGCCTCGAGTGTACATTATCCAAAAGCAGCGATAGAACAAAGCATAAATAGCCGCAGCGCTCAATAGAGCCGATTTAAAAATACCGTATAGAGCTTTTTGCTGCTGCTACTACTGCTCGAAGCCTCGAAGCTCTTTCGAGGTATGCGTGATCTTAGCGCGATATCACGGAGCGAACGATAATGTGCGCGCTACGTAAAAGTTGTGTACGCGAGATGCGTATTAGCGAGCGCGCGCTCTTTCATGTATATATACGTAAGTGCGCGGCAGCGTTTATAATAAGTCGCGATCGGCAAAGACTTTTCCGATCTCAATCGCGCTCATAGTCGTCTTTGTCGTAAGAATTAAGTGAGGGGAGAGGGTCTTAATGTACGACGACTGCACACTTTGCTCGCTGAAGATATACATACACGAGCACAAGTGCGTCGCGAGTATAAAGTCGCAATGTCGTAGTGCTTACTATGCAGCTCGTTAGGCCCTTGGCTCGCGAACGAGTACGCGCATGTATCGCCCACCTACACCTTGTGGCGCAGACAACAATTATACACGTCTGTACGCGCGTTTCGTACCTATGCATGCATAAACGTATATATTGCGACGATCCGAATTTCGCGCGACTGTACGTCAACGCGAAATGCGCACGTCTCCCGACGCAAGCAATTTATATAAATCGTCTCAACCAACTTATTTAAACCCATCCTTATTTCAGAGTCAACAATACAGAACTCTGCAATATACACGTATGCGAGAGCTACATGTACGGCTTACGGCAGAGAGAGAGAGCGAGGCGCAATGCAAGCTGTGCGCGGGGGGAGGGCAGAGAGGGATCAAGAGAGGGAGAGAGAGAAGAGCGAAAACGCGTGCGGGTCGTGAGATATCCTCGCGATGCTGCTGTGTACACTGCAATGGCATTGTTTGATCGCGGCAGTTACACCGAAGCTCGTGCCTGATATTACCGCTGCGGCTGCCGCTGTATATGTGTGCGTACGTACGTACGCCAGTCTACACAG
Organism: Trichogramma evanescens; assembly: GCA_902732785.1. Lineage (NCBI taxonomy): Eukaryota > Metazoa > Arthropoda > Insecta > Hymenoptera > Trichogrammatidae > Trichogramma > Trichogramma evanescens. The sequence goes on along the minus strand of CACVKI010137049.1, from coordinate 16,036 downwards.
CATCGGTGTAAAGCAGCTGCATATAGCTTGTATTCTATATACACAAGCGAGCGTGCCAGGCAGCGGCTTTCAAATTTAAAAAAAGGAGAAAAGTGAATATTGGAAAGCTTTATTCCGAGCCCCCGTGCCTGTAGTATGCACCTATACATTATACATACATATAATAATGCGCAGAACTATGTGTGTGTATGTATAATACCAGAAATAGCAACCCGGATTATAATGTCTCGGCGCGATGCTTTATCGAATGCACGCGCACGTGTACACATATATGCGCCGACGCGATACGTACGAATACATAAGCGTAAGAGAGAGAGAGTTGCTGATGCTGCCGAGTTTGATAGGATAATGATTCTTTATCAAATAGCAGTTGTAAACCGATGCCTCTATTGTGCTGAAAGCAGCTTCCACCTATAACGGCACATATGTGTATCGCCTGCGTGCCAATATCCCGAGCCGACAGCTTTTTGTTAAATTCGAATTTTACTTTCGAGCTTTTAACCCGTTCGATCCCAAAATCCGTATAAATATATGATTTTTCTTGATTGACACATTTTTTTTTACTCCGCCCGATAAATTTAACTGTTCCTATTGCTCCGTATGAATTTACAGCAGCAGCTCACGTCCAAGTTTTTGAGTTTACAGATATACCATGATGCCCGCTGCTGCAGCTCTTGCTCCCGCGCGGGTAATATTCGAACAATTTTCCAACGAGTTCGCAGCTTTTGCCACACGCATTACTATAATACGAGGCTCGTGATATATACGTATTATTTAAAAAGGCACGCATTTTTTATTGCGCAATCGAATCGCTTCTCTCTCTCGCGCTGCGGCTTATATTCGAGCTATTTTCCATTCGAGATTTTTTCCGTTTTGGTAAGCACGAATTTATTCTGACGTAAATAATTGCATGAATACTAAATGTATTAACGCAGCGTACGCCTAAAGACGAGATTTTAATAAGCGCGAAATAGCGGCGGCGGCGGCGGCGTCGGTGGAGGCAACCTAAGCGTAATGGCCCTGGCAGGGAAACAGCAGCAGAGAGCTGCTGCTGCTGCTGCTGCTGCACTGCACACAGCTGAAGAAAGCGAATAAATAAAGTAGAACTAGAAGTTAATTTCCCTCGCTTCTAAAGTTTTTCAAATTTAAAGTATATTTCGAGTTTCATGAATATATATAGCTGCGCGCCACGGCAAGCCAGCAGAAGGTGCGACATTCTCTGACCTTTTGTTCGTTTCGTCTGTGCAGTTCTCGCGCTTGGAGACTATATATTGTGCTCGAGCTATGCTTTTGCTGCTGCTGCTGCTGCTTCTGTTGCTGCGAGCGGGACGCGCGTAGGTATAAAGTTCAAGACAAAGGTACTACATCAGTTACACGCTGCCTTCCTCTTTCTCTCTCTCTCTCAGCGATGTGTATTCGCGCGCACTCGCGAGGACAAATATATATTTTGCATCTTGAATTTATTCGAAAAGAGGACGCCGTGTAAACATTTATAAGCTTAACTCGCGCGACAAACTCGAGTATAGGCTTCGGTATTCACCGGCTCTGTGTAGATATATGGATTTATCAAATGGCTGTATATGCGTATTTTGTTTCGTTGAGCCAATTGTCAATCTCGGAGGCTCGAGAAAGAGATTCTTCCTCGCTGGCCATCGAACGTTATACGTACGCATACGTACGAGCACTCGATCGAAAAAACACGAGGGCACGAAATCCCATTCGCTGAAAAAACAGTCGCGCAACGTATGCAGCGGCTCGTACTCGTCCTCGTTCGTTCTATTTGCGCTCGATCTCGAACTCAGCTATAGTCGTCCGGCGACAAACCTGCAGCGTACCTAGCTGTGCGCGGGCGACCGTATCAACAAATTGATCAATTAAGGGAGCGCGTGCACGAAGGAGACTCGGCTATTCCAAAAAATAACCACGACCGAATCCTGTATTTTTTTCCCTGAATCATCAGCGACTTAGCTAGAAATTAGAGTAGTGGTATTGCTCCGTGTTGTGTGTGTGTGTGTGCGCGCGCGTGTGCGAGTGGCAAATCTCATTGTGCAGTTTAGCGTGTAGAGAAGAGAGAGAGAGAGAGAGAGAGCGAGAGAGGAGCTGCTGCGAGTAGTCGGGCAACCTGTTGCGAAGGGGGATAGTATATCCTTTTCGGGCTCTCTCGGGCAGTATACGTATACGCGCGGCGCTGACCTACAGCAGTATATATGTGCTACACATATACCCACACACACATTGGGATCGGTGGCGGGCGCGTCGTCTCTCTCTCTCGCTGATAGTCCTCCTACTGCTCCTCGAAAGGAGCCAGAACGAGAGCGAAAGAGAGAATCGGAGTCGCTTCATGCTCTCCCGATACTCCGAAGGCCTCGAACATTGCACTCTCGCTTGCTCAGCTCTGCGGCCGCGTATATACCTACCTATATATACACTCGACTCGCTCTTTCCTTCCTTCTTCGTCTTTTCCTTCGTCTTTCTCTGCGGTGCGTATTTAACGCGGCGCGGCGGCGGCCTTCCTCGCGTGCACTCGTATATAGCAGCGACGAAGCAGCGTAGAATGAGCAACCGGAGGAGAATAGCAGCTCGCACCGCGCGTTTATATATCTGTATGCTATATAGATGCAGCGGTGGGTAGGTTATATAGGTATAGAATACGAGCGTCGCACTTTATATCGTATACGCTACGCGACGCAGCAAACGAAGCTCCACCGCGTTACTGCTGCCTTGATCGGAATTGCACTCGCGTAGAAGAGAGTGGTCACGAATACGAGGGGATAATTCCATTTTCACTCTCACTTTTGTTCGCTCTGCGCACAACAGCTCGGCAGTTTAACCGAGAGCATGGCTCCTACAGCTCTGTTTCCTGTATCGTGTGTAGCCCGTGAATGTGATTTCGTAATAATGTTCGCGCTCCGATATATACGTATGCCGACCAATTTTTGCCTATATTACGAACTTTTCGATCGATGCCGCTTGACTCTTTTCACCTGACGGAGCAGCACGAGTTAACTCGCCGACAAAGCCCCCGAATTAGCATACGATAATGCCACTGGCTAAAGATTTTACGTACCCTTTTTTCGAATAAACTACTTGTGCGTTGAAGGTTACTATGGACGAAAAAAAACTCTTCACCTGAGCAAACGAGATGAAAATAAAGAGCAAAGCAAGAGTTTGTTAATCGCCAAACTCTTTGTGCTATAATATTAGCTACCTGCTGCTAGCCAGAATTCTGATAATGCTCCATTTTCACAGATTCAAAAAGAAGAGTCACCTCAGCTTAAATAAGCAAAGTGTTTTATTTATAAATCGCAATTTTTTCGCGTCAATCACTTAGTCGAAAAAAAAGACGTGGATATTATTATGCCGTTATCGCTCAAAATATTAACCTGGATTAATACTTTATGATGTCCATTATGCGATATACTGTACAAACGATATATTTGTATGATTAAATATTGAAACAATGATATCTTTTGTTCTTCTGTTTTAGGTGAGTTGATGCATTCGTATTTTATTATTCACTGAGCTAATGTATGCCAATAGCCGCTTCAGATGCACAAAAGCCCATATACGTGAGTCAGAGCAGCTTGTCGAATAAGCTCGTATTATTCAATTAATATTTTATCAGTAAGGATTAGTTTTCACGATTTACATTTTCGTTAACGTGAATTGGCAGTAGAGATATAAGTTTTTAATCGTCCTTGTGAACGTCGCCCAAGCTGAATATTATATTCAACGGGATGTGGCACTCTATTTCTATCTCTCAAGGCAGCGTAAAAATTTATCTAAAGGGCAGCGTCGCTAGACTAGGCGAGTAAAACTGGCATCCAAGAGGCAAGAATCCGGACTGCCGAACTTCAATTAGAACGACGCTGAAATAATTAATGAAGAGTAATAGCACCACCATCCTATTCTTCGATAGAAATTTTTAGTGCTTTTGAAAATCAGCGCGGGACTTTTCGCTCTACTCGCGCCGAGTTACACTCGAAAGTCGAATTCCCCCGAGAGTGCACTAAAAACCTACGTCACAATGGCTCTTGGGCCTTCTCGGAAATTATACAAGAGCGCGCGTGATAATTCCGAGTGCCTTGAATGCAATACAATTAAAAGTAATAGTATATTAATAGCATATCGGAGGTTAATCGAACGTCGAAGATTTTTCTCGGTTTGTTTTACACACACACACACACACACACACACACACACACACACTCAGATCGGTCGAACGAAAATAGAGGCAACTCAATATGCTTTCAAGTCGAATATTTCCGGTGGAATTTTTATTTTATTTTTTTACTCGAACGACGCTATATAGATATTTGAACTGGCAAAAGTATCGCAAATAATAATTACTCGCAGCCATTCCTTGGCGTACACCCGACATATACGTATATCGAGACATTATTCGATCCGCGAATAGATAAGCATACATTCGATATATTTATATGCGCGCGTGCACAATAGCCGCCGCATGATCGCGTGGATCGTCGAGCGACGAAGAGAGGGTGCCAATAAGCGGAAGTGCATCGAGGAGATGGGAAATCGATGATACACGACTATATTGTAATTGTAGAGAGCCGCAATCGATAGACCGTGTAAGAAGTATATATTTCACGCGCATACATAGCGACGCGCGAAATATCGTACAGCGAGGACAGTTATCACTCGGAGGGATAATAGCGTTGCGCTGCAGCGTTATACATGGTACGCAGCACTGGCCTGCTAAACGTTACAGTCTCGCTCAAGGACTCGGTCATCGCGCCGTTACACTAGTAGACGCGTCTGCTCGTCATGCGATTGCTATCTTTTTATTTTTCGCCTCGCGCTTACATCGCTTTATTAATATCGCACTGTACTGCCAGTGCGAGAACTGCCTGAGCGCGTCAGTGTGGCCGTGTGCAGCAGCGGTCACATTCTCAATTGCAATTGCTTAATCGTCGTCGCTGTCGTCGTCGTCGTCGTCCTGCACACCCGCGCGAATGATTTATATTATGAATATGTATATCGCATAGTCAGCATCAGAGCGCATCTTTGTTATAGCTAGGCTGCACTCGCACACACACGCACATATATAAGTACACTATATAAATGAAAGTACTTACGGGCGAACTTTCGCGAGGGTGGTAAATAATTTTGATTAAGAACGAGCGCTAAAGTCGAGTCGCGCGAGTGCATGTGTGCGTATATATATATACGTGCGTGGCAGTATCATTAATTCAAAAAGACATGCGTTTGCGCTCTCAAAGTGATTTATGCGATATACCGAGAAATCGCGCAAGACCCTATGTGTACATATGTGTGCGTGCGTGCGTGCAGTCTTCGTCGTAGCTGCATGGGTGCATGCCCCGCACGCAGCGTTGAAAAATCCAAGATGATTTTTCATCGAGTAATAAAAGGTCTTTTTTTCTTCTGTATTATTAGCCGAACGAGCTGCGAGCCAAGCTCGGGGCCGATGCATTGTGCTTTAAACGCACGTATGAGACGTAAACACAAGGGATCGTATTGAATTAAGAGGCAAAGACTGTATATATACCGCAAAACGTATGTGTACACGGAGTGCCGTATAGCGACGAAGGAGGTTTCGTTTGACACAAGTCTGTCCGAGCGTGTATAAAAGAGCCGTCGTTTACACATTAATGAGAGGGACCCCTGCGCGTCGGCCGATCTGCCTTCTCGGGCGCGACCGTGGAATGTCGCAAAGTTTACGATTTCTTAAATATATATACGCTGACGAGTGATGAATTAGCCTTTGCATATAAACGAAATTGAAACAAATTAAAAGTGCTCGTACGTGACTTTGCGGTCGAGGTGTTTCGTGTAATCACCTCTATAAAGCACCTCGTCGATGCATAAAAACCCGACGAAATTAGATGCACCGCGCTCGATGGGATCAGGCGCGGGATATGTGATTGCCTTCTCTTGAGCCAAAAAGAAGAGCTTGCGCGTACGCCTCGATGCACGCATGCACGCCTCGGCTCTTTTTTGCTCTCTCTTTCTCTCTTTCTCCCTCTCTCTATCTCTGTCGCACGTTAATTCGACACGAAAACACATTTTAAATTTTATTCATGAAAAATTCATCCGTATGAAAAAGCGATAATATTTTTTTTTCGACGTAGAAATTGATTTTGTGCCGCGTGTGGCTGCGGAGCTCGAACGTGCGAATAAAAAGCCAGTCGCTCGTGCTGCACGAATTTTCACCGCATAAACATATAAGCACCGCACGCGTCGTTTTCTTCGCACGTGTACGGCATATTTACGTTATGATAACTTTGAAATAGATATTGAAAACGTATATATCATGGAGTCGCAGAGCTTGTGCGTACCGAATTCGATAATGAAATGAATCTTGCTGGCAAGATCGAGAAGTAAAATTTTGTTGACTCAATGAGTCAATTATAATTGATTATTATTTATGTGCACGACCAAAGCTTTTTCTAAGTTTGGGGCTTCTATACGGAAATACAACTAATAATGTAAATAAATGCATTGATTATTTGTATGTATCTATGATTGACTTAACTAACATTTAATACGATGAAATTGTTTAACTGCGCATTCAAGAGTTCCGTACTATCAATCCAAAAACGTATTACTCTAGTAAAAGTGCTCAACATTACTAATGGCACAATAACAAAACAATGGTCATTTAAATGTTTTTATATAAATAACCATTAATTCGTTTTTTCCCCATTCTTCTGTTACAATGAAGGTGTAAATATTAAACGCACTTTTAAATGATACTTCAAAATTTCACCGCTAGATGGCGAGTACCTACATGTGTCAATCTACAAGTGGCAAAGTGCATATAATTGTATAAGTTGAAACACAGTTTTTAGAAATATCCAAGTCACTTTCTAAGTGCTATTTTATGTGTTGTGATAGTCAATCAAACCAATAGCAGCACAACTCAGCACAGCAAGAAAACGCACTCAAGCCTATTAAATTCACACCGACAGCTCGCATGCATATCGCAAGACGCACCTCGGTTCTTGGGGGAGGAGAAAGTGCAACGAAGATCCCCTATAGCTCGTTCAAGGATGTGGTTCGGGCGCGAGGAGCTATAAGGACCTGTTTGGCCTGACTCGAGAGTGTGTGGGTTCTTTTCTTTTTCGTCCTTTTTTCTCGTTCGCTGTCCGACGTACAAACTTTATTGAAGCACGTGTCGTTATATACAGCATCCGAGACATGCTTAATTGAATCGTTGATTTACAGCCATAGAGTAATAACATCGTGCAATCAACAAAATATTTCATTACTGTACTCATAACATAATTTGCATCCGAAAATCATACGTTGAAGTGATCAATGCATTGTCTTAATATCCGTTGAGTATAGAACATTTAATATTTTATGATTGTATGTTTTCATTCGATTGGTCGGAAACTCTTGTTATTCGATAATGTGGAGCTTGTGATATTAAAATTGATCTTTATACTCGATTTTGACAATTACTTCTTTGAGATTGCGAGGGATAATATTTTAATAAAGCATCTGTTATATTTTTGCTCGTTTTAGTCCTGAAAAGCTGATCATTTTAGACAATGTATGCAAAAATTAATAAAAAATTTCGAGCGCCAGTGCCAATCTCACCGTGTTGTAAATGAGAAGATATCTCAGTTAAATCTCTTATCTAATTGAAATCTTCACATGGTTTACCGTGGAGTCGTGACTTTGCATACGTTAAAAACAATTACCTTACGGTAGGTTGTTTATTATTAATATGCCTCGGTGACCGCAAACATTTTCCAAAATAGTTTCAATTTTAACAAGTACACAATCTAAGTTCATATTGATCATTATTAAATACTTCATAGAAAGTGGAATAATAGATTATAATATAAAAACATGATTTTATGTTCTTGTTTCTGTATAAGTCTTCAAAAATTGAATCACTTGTAATATTTTTTGTAAAATAATAAGTGTAACAATTCGTTTCTCGCAAAAACAGTTTGAAACCAAATAACATTATAAATTTGTATACACACTGTCCTATTATTTTATCCGGCGCGGGAAAACCTAGCTACACGCAGTGCAGGCAAGAGAGGAAAGGAACAAAAAAACTCGACGACATGCCTCTTCGCAACAGCGATAATCTACTGTTCAAGCTGGTTATATCTTATCGCCGAGTCATCCCTCGTTATAATGTATCGTATAAATAATACGCACGCGCGCCAGCCAGCCAGCCAGCCAGCCCAGAGTCAGCCCAGCTAGTGCTAATGCACAAAGCGCAAGCGGGATTTTAAATGGATTCCGCAGCACGACGGCCCAGCATTTATATATATGAACTGTATACCATAAACGTGTACACATATAGATATATATTTTCTCCCACGCGCGCATTCGCAAGCGCAGGTACGAGAGACGCGAGGAATTGTAATTAGAAGCGGATATAGATTGTCCGAGTTGCTCGATTAGCATTATAAATGTATAGAGCGCTGAGAAACTTATTTTGTCGCAAAGTTGATAAGTTTTTGTGTTCTACTTGCGCAATGTATCAATGCTCGTTATCGCCCAGATTCCTGGAAAAAAAAAGTTGGAGACTCATCGTTATCACCGACGCGAGGCACTTTTCGATTCTCGTGCTTCATCTCCCGCCCGATTCATCGTTCGCATAATACTCGCTAATAAACTTTTAATAATGCCTCGTGTCGATGATGAGCGTGTAAATGAGCTCTATGATCTTTCGAGCCCGTCAATCGTTCGGTGTATATCATTACAGCTCCGTAAAACGTCAAACGAACGATCAGAAGTACTTTTTCTCGATACTAGAAACTCGGGCATCGTATTACCCGCTCCGCTCGATGATCTATAAATATAAAAAAAAGACAAACATCAGACGGACGTATTTCGAATATAAGTACGCGCTTGCCTCTTCACGACACTGTACCGTGTATGCGCTCGAGATAAAGAATCCGTTCCCTGCGCCGTAGCAGTGCAATGTTCGATTTTTTCGACAAAAAAGCCCATCAAATTTCTCTCTCCCGATCACGAAGCCTATAGCTACGCTGTAAGAAGACCAAGTAAGAAGCTTAGCTTAACCTTTGCTCCATCATGGCCTATAATACCGGCAGTACATGAAAAGAAGCTCGGAGCTCGGAGCTTTAGAAGTAGCTAGTCCTCTCCGATGTAGACGTTTCTCTTTTTCTTCTTACTTTCGCCCTCGCAACGTCATAAAGCGAGATTTTCCCTGCCGCGCGAATGATCAATATATAAAGTCACCGAAAAACTACACGCAAGATCCGTACGCGCGCGGAGGTCGAGCTATGAATACTATTGACGCAGCGCCGACATAGGTGAAGATTACCCAAACTCTATAGTGCGCCTCTATGCGGGTGAAAATATTTTCGTAATGCGCGCGCGACGTTGCCGAGGGAGGAGAGCTCGCGCCAACACGTAGAAGGCAAAAGGCGAATCTCGAAAGAAAAAAAGGCGCAAGCACAAAATATTCGAAATTCCCCGGCGAGTTTCTCTATTATTCGCTTTATTTATATGAAAGCGCGACGCATATAATTAACGACGAATCAAGTTGTACACCGCGTGCGCTTCCCCGACTCTCAAGGGATTCATATTTTTCATTCGAATGTATCGATTTTTTATATTTCACTTCGTTTTTTTTTTTTGCTTTGCTTCGCTTTCTTTATGCACGCTGCGCAGCACGGCGCGCGAGTTGACGCGCTCGGGGTGCGTATATACGATAACTAGAAACGTGAGCGAAAGACGCGGAGAGGTCAATTATAGTAAAAAAAATCCGTGCACCCTTTGGTTTATACATGATATAGACTATAGCTTGCGCGCGAGCATGTTCGGCGCGTGGAAAACCTTGGTGAAAGCTTTCGACGAGCGAGTGTGTTTTAATTGGGACTTTAGCCCGCACGCGCGACTGAAACGCTGCCGCTGCTGTTGCGAAACTTATTTCTTTTTCGCGCATGTACGTACAAGTGTACGCATGCACGCGCGTTCGCGTGCAAGTTCGAAAATTAATTATTTTGTTCGTGCCAATGTAATGCTCGCGGCTGCCACGACTGGCAAAGCTTTGACTCGGTGCGGAGCTCCGATACAGCAACATCGCTTTACAATACACAAAGCCATATAAACAGAATTTCGTGGAGAAATGAAATTCGTCGTCAAATTTTGCCCCGTTTCATTGATTCCTCGCTCTCTGGCCAAGAGGGTATTAATTTTGAAAAATTGCTTACCTTCCTTTATCTCGGGGATACAATGTCTTATCCTCGGCGATATAGAACTTGATTTATCGGAGGAAAAAACCGATACAGCTGCCGCTGCCGCTGTTGCTGCACTGCTGCGGTTATATAGAAAAGCCTCAAAAATGACAGTTTACGGCGTACGTATAGTAGGGTAGGTTCGCTGCGCGTATCGAAAGAATTCCATATACCGATCGAAAGCTGTGTATAACAAAAGTGAAGGATATAGAAAAAAAGCCGGCCCCCTGTGTGTATGTGTATGCGCTTCGCCGCGATTGCCTCGGCCAGTTGCTCTTTTCGCGTCGATCGCACATCCCGGCTCTAATCTGTAATAGAATCAATGGTGATGCGGCTCGTGGTCGCTGCACGATGTTCCGTCTCTCTCTCTCTTTCTCTCTCTCTTTCGCTGCGGATGAGACGGCTAATCCACTCGGCTGGCTGAAAGCGCGCATTTTATGGATCATCCTCGGACCTTAATAGATGTATTATATGTATGATTCGTCTGCTGCTCTGTATATCTTTTTTTTTTGACGAAACTCAACAGACGTGAGAGATGTACCGCCACCGATAACGATTGAGCTGGCTTATTTTTATTAATCGCACATGTATATCACATGGCCCAATATTACGCGATCGCTCGTGTGTGCGTCCGTAAAGGGCCGAGTGCGAAAATTTTCGAGCGTAAATCACGTGCTCGACGATTCGTCGAAATCAGGGTTGGCTAGACAGCCTCTTGCCGAGTGGAGATAAACAAGCTGCTTCGATTTATAATCAGCCCGCAGATTTTTTTCTCGAGTCTATTATACGGTCGTATCTGCGATCGTTTTACGATTGCTTGTAATGAACATGAGATCACGCGGAGGGCGCGCGCACAGCGACGCTGATGCCAGATGCTGCGAGCGATCGAGCGGCTAAGTACCCTCCGAAGCTCCGTAGACATAATCTCAAGTACTTTCTTACAGCAAACAATGTCGCCAATCATGTACGATACATATTTTTTTAACTGTACGCGAGCTTGCGACCACACTGCGATTGAAAATCGCAAAATTTCACAAAAAATGTTCCAGATTTATTCGAAATATTTTTATACGGTGAAAAAAGTGCGCATTTTTTCCTCTACGCAGTACTTCAAATCCCATAAATTATATCCAACTTATGGTAAACTTCAATGTACGAATTCTTGAAATATTCAGTGACGTGTGCGTTTTCCATGCTTTTCATCAAATAAACATTTGCATTTGGCTTTACTTACATTTTCATGTAAGATGAAAATAAATATACAACACAAATGGCATTCGTAAGGATTTTAAAATTTTTCATGTTGTCAATTATGATTTAATATTTCACTTTTTCAATTTTCCATAAATCTTTTTCTTTACTTTTTGAAGTTACAAGTAAAAAACCATTACGCACAAGAACTTTTATTTTTCTTCGTTTCAAATTAGGCCTCTCACGTGTTGACGTTATATCATGCGTAATCGGTTAATTTTGCGAGAGCGCACACGTTAGCTCATTGGTTATATAGGTAATGTCTTTCTCGGAGCGGAAATGTCATCTCTGCGTATGTCCAATGTGTATACGAGCGTCACCGGCGCAGCTTCTTGTGTGTGGTTTGTAATAACGGAAATTTCGTGGTCCGCTTGCGCATCAATTGCCTTAATGCTTTTGCCGCTCAACGCCAAAAATGTTTGTTTTTTGTCAATCACAGGTAATTGTCTGCTTAAAATTGAGCAAATAACATTAAACAATTTCATTGAAATCCATCGAGCGGCTGAGCTTGTGAAACGTATCGTAACAAGCAGCGACATAACAGCAACCCAGAAGTAATAGCAAAAGCAGTAACAGGGTTTGCTATACTTTCCAATTCTCACCCATCGATCTTTTTCACTCGCAAGCTTTCTCTTTTTACCTTAAAAAAAAAGACAAAGGAAACATAGTACAGCGGCAGCAGGTTAGAAAATCGCAAAAGCTCTCTGGCACTTCCTCTCTTTCTTTCAAGCGCTCACAAATGTGTGTGAATGTGTATCTACGCGAGTGTATGTGTGCGCAAGCTCACAGTAGCGTGATATATGCTCTCGTCGGTACCTTTGCTATTTCTTTTTATTTTTTTCGAACGCGTTGCACCTTCTTCTCTTATTTCTGCGCCCACCCTTTCTCTTTCTACCTCCTCCTCTGTCTCTCTTACTTTTTCCTTCTCTCTATAATACGCGAACATGCAGTTTTAATATGAGAATAAGCGTATACGGATAATTCTCTTTAAAAGGGAAAATTTTAACTAATGAGTTCGAGAATATGGTAATGTGCAATAATCGATTAAAAAAAGAATTTCGTATTGATCATATATTACATAACAAAAGAAATTTCTTTCAAAATTAATATCATTCTTGAGCTGTTCATTCGTGGCCAATCGCGAAGCAATTGAGCCAGGGTGTTTGCAGAGTAAAATAATACGATGCGTAAACACCTATACAGTGTGACCTGGCATCAGATCGCCGTACCAATATATTTTCCTATACACTCAAGCCTTACTTATTCCTAGGATGCTCTTGTCCATCCGTTACTTTATTTAAACACATTTTAAAATGTTTCTTTTACATCTATCTGAAATCATTGCAACTTATGGGAAAATGTAGTAATTGTTGTATGCAGTAAATGTTCATATAAGAGAATTTTTAACTTGTCATTACAAAAGATCATTTCTGTTTATCGGTTTTGTGTAAATATAAAGTAAAATAATGGATGAATATCATAGAACTTATGTATATCTTCAAGACCTGCCTTGTGTGACTTACCCATTCAGTGAAAATATAAAGTTTTTCGCACAGAACATGAATTATCCTTAACTCAGAGAACTACCGATATATTCTGTCTAGGTGTTATTTAAAGCAAAGATTCTTTTATACGTATCTAAAAAAACTTTGAAAGACCTCGCAAGCATTAAAATGAATTCTTGTGGTTCTTTGAAATTCCAAAACTTCTCCATGTATAACGATTTGATTTGAATTGATGTGAGAAACGCACACTTGCGAATCTGAAACGTGTAACATCTCGTAAAAATATACTTTTTTTAATCTGATTCTAAACTTTATGCATTTAAATAAGGATATTGATAAAAGATTTAATATATAATCAGTGATCTGGTCGTCAGTTTTGAATATCGCAGAATAGTGCGCTTTACATCCTTTCCGGGCATAATTATCAAATTTTATTTCTTCTATCGTTATATACTTTGCTAATTCATTCGAGATTCTTTCAAGCAGCAGTACTTTACAAAGACTCACGTAGGCTACTGCTCATTAAGATACAGGCTCATTATATTACACACCAGTCGGAGAAATTCTTTTGTACTCGACGGGCAAAAAAAATGAAAAAAATAAAATAAAAAGGTGTCGTTGTATGGAGCAAAAAGTACCTTCGTCTGTACCTTTTTATGCATATATATCACTGGATTGTGCCAGCAGTTCATTTTTTCAATGAATGGAAAAGTTTTCCATGAAACTTAGTAAAAAATATTCCACACGCAAAATGTTATGACAACTATTTGCGAAGAAATCATCCTAGTAATTTCTTTCGACTTTCTTATATTTAACTCATTTAATTTTCATTTGCATTTGTCTGCTTTTTTTTCATTTCCATCGAGTTAGAACGAATTACGAGGCTCCGAGTCGCTACCAGTAAAATATAGGAGAGATTCGTTACCTACTGTGCTTCCAAAGCTTTCCAACGTGATTTCGCACCTGAACGCTCATTCGCACATCTGTGAGATGTTTACAGGTGCGGCTGCTGCGGCGCGTTGAACGTTATAGAGTGCAAAAAAGACTTATGACTTCGAAGAAATTGTCGTTAGTAATCGTCGCATTACAAATACCTCTCGCACATGGACTCGATGTAAGACTTCAAAATATCAACGTCAGCTTTTTCGAATTACAAGAGCTTTTTAACGAGATCAAGAGATTTTTCAAGATTTTTCGAGTTTTCCCTTTTAGAGCTGAGTTGTATACTTTTTTATCGTGTGAAATGTCTGTCGCGAGCATAAATTGCAAAAACGAACTCGAATTAAGACTCATGCAAAATTACTCCAATTCCAAAACTTTATCAGAGTGAAAAATAATATTTAACGAGGCGGAAAGGTTTCGGTAATTAAGTTCCTTTGGCTGTGAATTTTACGAGTAATTGTAAAAAACTATATTGTCACATTGTTACCTAACAAGCTGTTGAAGAAGACGATGCAATAAAGGTGCAGTACTCATCTCGACGTATACACTTCAGCAGTGCGAAAGAATAGAATAAATATTTCCCAAACTGTAGCGCACGCCGAATGAAACAATTTCCGTTGGCAAAGCTAGCTTATATTAAGTGCGAATGGCAAAGAACGCGTCAATTGCAAGATTATTATTTACCGAACTCTGTGACCCATAGGGGAGAATGGGTGATTGCGGCGCACTTAAGCCATTTTCAAAATAAATTAATGATCCCCTTGTCAAAATCACATGTATGATAGTTCAAATTAAACATGAAGTTACAATCTTTCGATTAAAATTATTTTTTTTACTAAATAATTAATTATTTTCATCCAAAATTGAACTTAAACAATTAGTCACGTTGCGCCGCAATTGGATGACCTGCGTCTTTTGTGGCGCATAGCTCGTCCGATTATGGCGCAGTATAAGGTTTGTATGAAATACAAAAACACATGTGCTTAGCAATTGTGGCGCATCATACTTTTACTCAAATCATTCCAATACACAAGCTAATGATTTAGGTTACGCAGATCACACATATAAAAACTTCATTAAATATGGATTCAAACATTTATTTTTTGAAAATGTTTTTTTAAAAATTACAAAAACATGTTAACTGACTAAAATGCTTTGATTTAAGAAATCAAATTTTGTTTTTAACACTTTGAAAAGCAACTCTTTTAACAGACAACCTTATGATTAATTAGAACCTGTTAAAATTCAAATCTATTTGAGTCAGGACATTTTTATGGAAATCGACAGGTTCATCATAAATGAAATTTTTGGAGGAAGCCTTGATTTTTTCATTTTCCTTTTGCTTCTTTTCTTCTGCAATTTTCTTTTTCCTCTCTTCTGCTTTTTCTTTTTTTTCTTGCAAACTTTTTTCCTTTTTTGCTCTCATCTTATCTTCTTTTTCTAGCATCTTTTGCTTTTCTCTTTCTACCATTTTTTCTACTTTCTCTTTCAGCTTTTTTTCTTCTCGTTCTCGCATCTGTTCTTCTTTTTTCAATAGCTGAGCTACCATTTTCAATTTATTGTTCTCTACGTTTTCTTTCATTTTAGCTTCTTTAGCAATATTTGCTTTTTCAAACTGTTCTTTTTCCAATTTTTCTTTTTCTGCTTTGCCAGCTTCAACTTTTTCTTTCTTAATCTTTATAGAATTAGCATTTTCAATTTTTCTAATTTTACTTTCTGCTATTTTGTTTCTAACAGGCGAAGAAGTTAAAACTTCTGAGCTAACAGCTCTGACTGATTTTCGTTTTAAACTTTTTAATTTCTTACTCGGATTAATTTCTTCATCCAGAGAAATACAAAACTTAGAAATAGCTTGAGATTCTTTAAGTTCATCTGAGATCACAGTAATTTTTGGTACGTTAAAGCTATCTATTTGATTAATACCTATAGAATCCATTTCAATGTCTTTTACAACATGAAAATTTTCAATACTTATATTACTACCTTTGACATTTTTTGGACTAGTATTTTCTTTATTTAATTCTATGTTCCTTAAAGTTATTAGCTCATCCTCTATCTCAATGTAACTTACATCTTCATCGCATGGTATGAAATTAAAATTTTCTTTACCGTCTTGTTGAT
>CACVKI010137045.1:29581-49178 GCA_902732785.1 Trichogramma evanescens | reverse complement strand
AAAATTATCACTGATATAAACATGCGCAACTACATTACTTATGCGAAATGCGAAAGATACGTGTACCTACTGTCTGTGTCTGTTTCCGTGTTAAAAACTTTGTTCAAATCTAGACGTATAATACACATAACAACTTTCAATCATTATAACACTATTCAATCATCATTCTATTTTTTTTCCTTGTACTATTGAACAGTATATTTGATTTTTTTTAATTTAAAAAATATACAAAATAACGATATACTACATTTTTTTTTTAAATTATTATTAATCGTAAATAACTTTTATGGAGGAAGCTCCTTGCCAATGTCTTGGCAGCGGTTTTTTGATATTTGTAAATTTTCCCCTACCCCCTGAAAATATGACTCGCAGATTTTCGCAAGCTGCAAATATGCATACAGCGATGTGAATAATGAATAGAAGCGGATGAAATCCGTACAATTACGTATTATTGTGAATAAATTTTTTCATAAGTTATGTGTACGAGAATACCCGCGATGGCACGGAATTCTTTCATCTGTCATATTTTAATACGGGCCTTTTTTTGTTCGCACGAGAAAGTCTCGGTGTCGCAGATATGTCTTTTCCTCAGACTTAAATGCATATTAAACAGTCCCGTAACAGTAAGTCACGTGAATGTTTTCTGTATGATGTATGAATGGTATATATGCAGCCGCTACACAGTAGCGTTGGGTAAAAAAGAAGAAGAAAAATGCCTCACGTGCGCGTGTGCATGAAAACTAGTATGTATTTTAAATTTAGAGAGCTACGCGAGAAAACCTCTCTATTTTGCATGGAAAAGGAAAACCACTGCCCAAGCTCAGAAAAAATATCACGAGACGATCATCTTATCTGAAGGCCCTTTCCAAGCCTATAACAACGTGAACAACTTTTTATAGTTATGCAAAGCAGCAAAGCAAAAAGTCTAGACACAAATCAAAGTTGCAAAAAAATTTTTAAATGTTACCAATTACAAATTATTATCTAAACAAAAATAAGGTCAACATTTTTAAAAAGATTACAAATAGTTAGTAAACAATAGAAAGATAGAATAGTTGTGATTATGCTTACTGTGTCATGTGAAGAAGATGGATTTAAAGCCCAACTACCATGTAAATGGTGATTTTTATACGAAAAAAATTCTACTTTGAATATCATTCATGAATGCTGCTGCACTATCATGCCTAACGTCATTGATTTCATTAAAAATTAACTGATGATATCATAATGGGATTGGCGATTGCAGCTAAGTTACCTATACCGTCAATAAAAAATTTCGGCAGTCGAACCATGTGGTCGCTCGCTCGACACCATCATGACTAACATAATTGATTTCATTAAAATTTCACCGATGCTATCATGGGATTTTACGAATTTCGAAGGAGGACAATTCGACTAACTCGTAACTACTTTGTTTTAATTAGAAAAGTTTTTTTACGTTGAAGTATAATACTGCATTTAAAATGATTAGGTTGATGTCTATAAAAAAGCAAGAAGAGCTACGTACTTACTATGAAAAATAACAGGATCTTTACAACAACAAAGCGCTATTGAGTTAACAAAGTAAGGATAAATTGAGTGTCCACTTTGTGTTTGAATCAACTCCTGAAGTAAAAAAGAAACAGAAAAGAATCAACCATTTAGCATACAGGATTTGAATGACATATGCATTAAGTGCCATATTTGAGAAACATTAACACTCATAAAGAAAGTCCTTGATAAATGAAATTATTAACACACTGCTGATATCGTTGAGAATATGGAAATTCATAAATTATAATTCCGCATCAGTACAACGAATGTTTGTAGATTTTTTTTTTCATCTAATTTGCACCAAGAAAAAATAATGAGAATAAAAATGTCAGGCCACTCGATCTGTAGCCGCTGTTACAGCCGTCACTTTCGTGTTCTATGATAAGAGTCGCGTCCAATTTTCACGCTTATTATACCCGATTCTAGCGGATCGCTTCAATCCTGATTTTCATGATTAGCATTAAATCGCGTGATCCTCGCAAGCTTTACTTTTTTTCATTTGTCTGTACTTTATTTGGATACACACACTTCATTGCAGTTTCTGAATAATACGTCTCATTTGCTCAGCAAATTCAGATTTTTGCCAAGTACTCTATTGCAAATTATATACGTACCGATGCAGTGAAAGTCGAATAATTTGGCTGTAATTAGATGCGAGAAAACACGTGCGTGCAGATTATGTGTGTATATATTACATGTTAACATCATAATGTTAAATTGATGCAGATTATCTAAATCAGCATTTATATACTTGGTCGGAATTTTTCTTGATAATTATTCAAATTTTAATAATACACATTAGCACCGTTGTGAAAAAAGCACGTTAACTACAATACAAAAAGTAGAGCTATATAATGTACAGATGAATTTTAAGCATAACTTTATTTTCAGAACAATGGGTTAATTCCATGATTCGAGCTCGTTACCGGCGAGTAACAAGTAATTTTTATGTTTCCTTGCAATAGAAATAAAATGTATGAAACAAATGATACAATTTGAATAAATTTTGTTTCATCCTAACTTTAGAACTATAGTCCCAATGGTTAATAAGTACATCTTAGAAATAGAAATTCGGACTTTTTAACGCGTAATATTGAGAGAGGACTTATCATTTTGGTGATTTATGCTTTTGCTTTTAATAATTACGTAATATCTATACCATACGGAATAAACTTTGTCACTCTCAAAGGAACGGACCTCATCGATATCGTGAAAGCAAGCTGATGCTTGTTATCAGATGTTAAACGAAGTAGGACAATCAGTCGTTTATTTGTGTATTCAATATATATTATAATTTACGGTTTTAAACTATGTACACAATTGTACTCTCGGAAATTATACGGACACAGATCGTAAATTTATTCGCGCAGTTAAATCGAAGCTTCGATTGAAGCTAGAGCGCATAGTAACTATAACGTAGAGCCCAGGGTAGTCGAGAGAGGAGAGAGAGAGAGGGAAGCTCCGACGCTAGAGGAGCGGTTATTTTGCACGCGAGGACTTATTGCGTCGCTTGTTAGCGTTGTCATGTTGATAGGGAAATTACCCAACTCCGTGTATGCGCGTCTTGTCGGCCTCTTCTCCTTCCCCCTCCTTCCCGAAAGATTTTTCTACCAGAATTTTCTACTTAGAAAATATGCTTCTCGCGCGGCATGTGGCCTTAACTCAGGACGAGATATATAAGCGTACACGCTCGGTCTTGGGCGCTTGTCTACTGTACGCGCTGTATAAAAATGCCTTTCAGCGCAGACTGCTAAAGTGTTCAGATTTATTGGAAATGCAATATGAAATTCTGCATTATGTAGAATGCGCGCAGCTATCCCGAAGTAATACTTATTTATATCATCTGTTTAGCGAGGAATAATAGTTGCGGAGAATAATTTTGCCGCTTAGCGAAGGCAAAATTATTCAATTACTGTCGAGTTTATTGAAAATTTCAAGATAATTTTTATCAATTCTATATAAGGATTCTAAAAATGAAGGCTCACTCGTCGAAGTTAACACACGCGATTTTTAAATTTAATAAGTAGCACACGTAATAAGCGCGTATTTTCGGCAAGCATGCTACTGCAGTGGGTCGCGCAAGCAGCAACAGCTTTGATCGATTTGGCCATATAGAATTCACGCGTCCTCTTCTATTTTTTTTTTTTATAACTCATGCTCGAAACGAGAATATTTGATAATTAAACTCCGACACATAGATTCGTGCACACACGTACACATATATTAGTTCGATGAGAGATAAATTAATTTTCAGCGCGTCAAAAGCGTCAACGTTGCCATTGCTAAAAATTGAATGGGGCAAAGTTTTACATCGGTTGGCAGTATTATAAGTTTAACTATGGATCGAGCGTGACTATGTGAATAAAAAAAAAACTTTAATAATATTCGCGCGAAGAAGGTCACGTGATAAAACTTATGCCTGTCAGCTGCGTCTCGCAAAATTGCGCCGTTACCTAGAGATGCGCGGCGTGCAGCAAACTCATCTCTCTCTCTCTCTCTCTCTCTCCTCCTCATCCCCCATTTCTCTCTATTTCTCTCTCTCTCTCTCTCTGCTTTTGCAGTTGCTGTTGTGTGTGCCTGAACATCCAAGAATATTTCGTAATATACACGCATACAGCTACACACATCTGCATAGATACAAATGCACATTCCGTATACAGTCCCTCGTTGCTTTAGTACTCTCTGTGTGTTTCTCTCGTTCCGTCTCTGTCTCTCTCACTCTCTCTCTTTCTCTCTCTCTCCGCCTCATTCTCGCACGCGACCACGCGACAAAAGTCTCGCTTATACGTGTGGGTGGGTGTGTGTGTGTGTGTGTGTGTGAGCCGCAGCCAGACTCGCGTATAATACGTATGCGACGGCGTGGGTGCACCGTTATGCGCTAACATACATATATATGGCCGATTCTCAGTGAAGTTCAATGAACAAAAAAAAATTTTTCCGCAATCATGAAAGACTTGTTGTTACCGACGTCGAAAATGTGCTCATGTTTGGATACAATTTTTAGGACCGCTTATCCCCTTTTTCAGAGGCCTGAAGTAGATATTTTCCCGGAATTACATAATTATCACGAATATCAAAATAATTTCTGGAGTGACATGAGGAAAAAAGTGCACGAGAGCTTTTTTTGTTAATTGTCCAAATTGAAAAAAAATGCTTTAAATAAAAAAGAAACTCCAAAGTGATCTGCACACTATAAAAGCTTGATATTGTAGAAACACCAAACTCAAAATCAGATCGATTTCGAGTATGGTCTCAAATACTCTAATAAAACGCGAGGACACGTTTGTCATAAAAAACAACGAGTTCTTCTTTTCGACAATTTCACCGAGAATCAGCCATATACACGCGGTCGAGTTATGCGCAGCCCCGGAGAAGCCCACCACCCCTCCGCCTCCTCGCGCGCTACGCATTAATCTCGGGGACACTCGCGAGGCTATTTCACACTTGCAAATGTATGACAGAATCCCGCGCGCGCGCGCGCAACTACCTCTACTATACAGCCCCAGCCGCGTATATAAATGCAATGCCGGCTACGCGTTCAACCGCCTGTGCGTAAACGTGTCGAGCTTTTACTCGCGTGCATTATACATGTATATAATACGCAGCAGCACCATCGCTGCTGCTGCTGCTTCTGCAGTTCTCTGAGGCGAAAAAATTATGTACGTTATATACGTTCGGCCGAGTCTTCGAGCTGCGAATTAATAAAATGCTGCTTCCTCGTGCCGCTGCTGCTGCAGCATTCGAAGCGCATTGCGCGTGTATTATAACGCGTAGGTTTTTAAACTGTCATCAGCGAAGAAGAGCGAGAGGGAGGACGAGAAAAACGAGTAAATGCACGCGTGCAGGAGAGAGAGGGAGAGAGAGAGAGAGGAAAGGAGAGAAAGGAAGGATATAAGGAAATTCTCATTTTCATTCGGTTTAAAATGTGTAGTAGAGATATTATTATGTACGAACTCGCGAAAATACACACGCATAAGCAGCAGCAGCAGCAGCTCGTACTGTCGACTGCGCGCCGAGCTTTTCCTGCGCCAAGCTTTTGTAACCCAGCTGCAAAACTTTGATAATAAATTATTATTATACAAGCCAGACTGGGCGCGAGAGAGAGAGAGAGCAACAAAGTCCTTTTCGTTTTCGTGCGCGCTTCTTTCCCGGGCGCGCGCTCAACTGCTGCTTCTGAATATCGCGCGCGCGCGCGCGCCTTTATAATAGTATACCTATGTGACTACGTATATAACATATCCGTGCCGCGAGAGCTTCACGCGTTACGTGCAGCGTATACGACGAGTTTTCGCACTCTCTCTCGCGCGCGATTATCGCGTACTCGCGCGCGCCCACGTCGCCTGTACTGCACTCGACGCGGCTTGTGCAGCTGTTTTATCTGTACATACTTAGTCCCTATATATACATATATATTGAGATGTGGCAATTGGCAAAGCTACAACTTTGTGGCGCGTTGTTAGTGTTTCCGAATTTATAATTTATAATTGGGTACTTGCACACACACACACACACACACACTGCGCGCTGCATATTCGATGATGATTTCATCGATGTACCATCCCACGTACGCGCACATGCGTGTGTCCTCATTGTTGAGATTTGTGTGTGCGAATAAACGAATTCGAAATAAATATGTGTGTACTTACCTGCCGTGCAAACATAACGTGTGTATAAATATTATGTGCATCGGGGTGCGCTTTATGTGCTAAAAAATAGGGCAAACAAACTGCTGAATGAAATTACCAAATAGAATGAAAATTATTGGGCGACAGGAGTCGCGCGAGCTGGCGAAATATTATATAATAATGAAATACACTTGATTCACGCTCCGTTTCGTATACGATACGGCACCAGCGCGAGCGCGTCGAATTGGATCTCATGCATATGAATGTACGGCGAAAAAAAAACGTGTTAATATCGGGGGGAAAGAGAGAAAAAGAGCGCGGCGAAAAGCTAAGGTGTAACTTTGACTTTTTGCGGCTAATATAACTTAATAGCTTGTCTCATTAGCATGAAATATAGGACGAATGCTTCTGAAGTGGAATATCTAGGCGCATAATTCTTTCGGTATAGGCCTGCGAGAGCACTACGTATTACATACCATAGCATCTGACAATAACGAGTGACTTATGAAGGTAGGTACGCGCGGCTACATATGAATTTCGAAAACCCAAATAACATTTTCAATAGTCGCGCGTAATTTTTGAGATCTTACGTACGGTGCTCAGTGAAAAGTCAGCAATTTTGTTTTTTAATAACTCGCTTAGTTCGACGCAAGCGACTAAAGTTTGTATACGTTTTTTTTCTTATCGATCGATACGTACTTTAATTGGCGTTCGAGAATTATAATATTATAGCTCGGACAGTGTAACGACAAGGAAAGGGTACATTATAGCCGGGGTGTGATTACCAGCTCGCGTTCTCTCTCTCTCTCCCTCCTATTTCTGACGTCGAGGGATTTGTAGTCCCAAGCAGAGCATTGATCCTTCGAGGCTAGTCTTATGTATGCGCTATACGTGTGTGTGTGTGTGTGTGCGACGGTGACGTCGACGACGACAAGAGTTCATTTTAATGCAATCTAAGCTAGAGCTGCGCGCTGCGACGCTGGCAATGCTCATTTGAGTCTGGAGAATTATATATATAGATCCCCGACCCGGTTCATAAAGACTATACGTATCTACTGCTGCTGCGAAGCTTGGCTGTGCACCAGCACCAGCAGCAGCAAGAACATCTCGATACAATTCATGCGAACAAGTAGGATAAGCTCGTTAAACGTAAAAGACTATCATGGGGCCGCTTGAATCTCAGTCAGCTTTTTTCATGACAAAGGACGAAAATGTTTTGCCCTACCCCGTTTTTTTTCTCGTCGTCAAAGGATTCGAGATATCGAGCAATAAATAGAGTGTATAATGTTAAAAAAAAAAAAAGGATGAAGGTAAGAGAGCAGGAAGAGAGACGTATATAGTATATCTATCACGGAGAATAATGATATGTAAGCGCGTAAAAAAAAAGGCTGCGCTCGACTCGTTTACAGTGCTCCGCGCGCGCGTACTACTATACATAATTGAAGCGTTTTGAAATAATACATTTACACTCGCGAAAAGGTGCATAGCGCGCGCGCGAGATTGAAATTGCAACAATTTTATTTTAATCTGTGCGCGCGTTCAGCAGCGGCGCACGATCTCTCTCTACGCTCGCTCGGTAAAACGTTGTGCTTGCGCGCAGTTAATACATTTTTACCGCCACCGCCAGCCCTCCCCGCCCTGCTCATCTTAATTTTGCCCGTTCTTGCATAATCAGTCGAGCAATGCGTCGTAATCATACAAGGGCTTTTGAATTTCAAATTTTTCCTGCTGCAATTTCATGCGCCTCTATCTCTCTCTCTCTCTCTTATGCAGCTGTCTGCTGCCGCTGTTACTACTACTACTACTAGCTCGAGCACACGTACATAATTCCATTAATGCTTGCGAGCATCTCTAATTAAGTTCGAACGGCGCAGAGAGAGGGGCGGCAAGTTCAATTCATCATTCAAAATATTCAACTCTTAATTCCAAATATCAAAATGCAATTTTGCTGCTCGCGCGCGCGCTTGCGACATCTAGCAGTGCTTTCGGCATTGCAGCAGCAGCAGCTCTTGGGAATTATATGCTCTCGCGCATATTATAACACACAGATATCTCTCTCTCCTTCTCTATATATACAGAGCGGACCCATGCGCGCTTATATACGCGTTATATTGTTACACGCAGCTCCGACGCGCGACGATATAGTAATGTTATTGCAGCTCTCGAGCGCGCCGCATGAACGGAGAGCGGGCTTTTATTTTCTCGTTACATTGCCAAGCTCGACGCGGCGCGGCACAAAAGTTAAGTGCAAATTTTGAACAATATGATATTTACCGTGGCAGTAGTGTATTATCTTATCGCCCGCCGAGAAGGAGAAATATTCTTCCTGCTGCAGCGCACACGGTATATATAAGAGAGTGAGAGCTTTTTTCTTTTATGATACAAAATTTATTCTCAAGAAAGCATAATTTTCCACGCGTGCTAGTGCATATTATATCGTGGCGGGGCCGTAGAAAAATGTTGCCTTTTGATGTTGGTTTATTTTAAATATTCACACGAGGCAATTAGTCGTGACTCGAATTTCGTTGCGATCGGATCAAAAGAAAGAGAGAGAAAGAGAGAGAAAATTCGTATCGTCTAGAGCGCGGTGGGCACTTGGAAAATTACCTATTAACCGCGCGCGCGCCGTTCGCTCTTATAAGTATATCTGGCCTTTAATCATTTCGTCCGCGAGCGCGTTTGAAATTGGATTAAACCGTTTCATACGAGTCGAAAAACGAGAGGTGCTTAGACGATAAGCACGAGTGTAATATAGCAGTGCTATTTAATACTCGTACAGTAAGTAACTGGGGCCAAGGTGCATTTTTACATTCAACGTCAACAGCAGTTGAGAGAACAAGACACATCTATCACTAACAAACATGCGCGCCGAGGAAAACACGCCAACTATAAACGGACCGAGAGAGCTATGACTATAGGAGAAAGCCACAACTTAACTATAAACAGCAGCAGCAGTAGCAGTAGCAGCAGCAACCTCCCCCTTTACACCCCGCTTCCTCCTTCGCGAAATAACACCGCAAAACTTTCCCTCGCGTGAAGTGAATTGGCTATGCCAATGGTAAGTTTCGCCCAGTACAGCACAACGCGCGTTTATGCTACGGCTCCTCGCTCGACGCACTCATTGGAAATATGCAGCAGCAAGCGGCGTCGTTTTTTTTTTCTTCCACCCCGTATCCTCTCTTGGGATCCGTCAAAACTCTTTGATCGACCAATGAACTGAAAAAAATCTGCCTTTTTTCGAATACCTCGGCAGCGCAGAGGTCACGCTTTTATAACTCGGGTAATCACGAGAACAAGAGTCTCCGCGCGCGGCAAACAATTATCGACGACTCGACAGAATTTCGCTGCCGTGTTGACGTGACAGTACATAAAATTTAAATTAATATTTTCAGGGTGGCAGCTCGAGTAATCTCCGCAGCTTATTTCTCATACCGAGAACTCTAAAGCTTCCCCCAGTGGGCTCTCTCGCTGCTGCTACTACTACAGTCGGTGCACCAGCTCTATATATATACAACAGAGAAGATAGTAGGTGTTATATAGGTATATAGATAGTTGGTCTGGCAGTGCTCGAGGTTCACTCGAAACGAGCCGATACTTACAATAGAGAGAAATTCCAAGCCTTGGCACTCTCTCGCTCTGTCTGTGTCTCTCCCTCCCTCTCTCTCTCGGAGTTGCCGTGCCCGCGTGCGCGCAACAAAGGGTGCTCATAGTGCAATCGGTGTCTCGTTACATTTGATAGGTCTTTTAAGACACCAGTACAGCACACATACACATATACAAGCATACAGCTGGAGTCGCGATGCACTCAACTGAATCCAACCGTTGGCAAAGGGTAGGGGAAAACATGCACGCATCCACATTCACACACGCATCCATCTGGGCATCTGCATGTTTATTTATGCGCATGTACAAATGGCAGTAGTGTGTGTGTGTGTATTTGAACGTATGTGTGTGTGTGTCTACCGGTGAAATTGCAGTGCGTATATGTCACGTAATCACTCTCAATACGTGCCGGATAACAAGGCCATCCGTGGAAACAGGGTCACTGACACGTACACATGTGTGCGTCTGTGTGTGCATGTGTATAAATGTACAGCAGCAGTCGTGCACCGAGAAACGCACACACACACACACACACACACACACAGAAGCACACATACGAGTATCGGTGAAAAAAATCTCCTCGAGTGACAAAGATTTTCTGAACAACAAAACAATGCGGATTTGAATGTGACACACTGCAGCGCACGTGGGTCGGCGACAGAAAAAAAAAGGCCAGCTATGTACGCTAGGCCGACTGTTCTCTGTATGTCAGAGTTTATATATCGCAAAGTATAAGTGAAAGAGAGAGAGAGAAAGGTTCAAGATTGCATGAGTAATTAAGCGATAAAAAAAAGGGCAGCGCAGCTCTCACCGTTCGTTTACTAAAAGTTTATTAAAACTTTGAAATAAATTTTAAACGCGAAACGCCTTCTCGAATCTTTCAATCTTGCGTACCGGTGATTTTTACGAGTAAAAGTGCCCGCTGCCGTTGCTGCCGCTTCTTGGAACCAGAAAACTTTCTTGAAATTTCTGCCTGTCAAACGCGGAAAATAGCTTTAGTATATATGCACGCGGTTACCAGCAGTCTAAATAAGAAGGTTCTCTCTCTCTCTCTCTCTCTTTTTTTTTGTTGAAGCGAGCGCGAGGAAAAAAATCCCGAGTCGATTCTCGACTGCTGGCGTTGCAGTGACATTGTGAATACAAGGAGTTTATATCGATTTTACAATAAAGCGCTTATATTTTTTACCCTCCCCTTTTCTGTCAAGGACAATGATTTCATCGACATCTCCTGCTTATCAAATATATTCTCAAAAAGAATTTCGAGACTCGCAAAAAGTCACCGAATCCGACGTGATCACCAAATCCGGTCTGAACAGGCAATTATAATTTCCAATTGTTTCTTAAATCAGTCGTCGAGAGCGAGCTTTGATAGAAAAGTTTCGAGCGAGCCGAGAGAAGAAAAAGAATTTAGCTAGCCAAATAGTAATAAGCGACGTTTTATAAGCGATGGAAGTGTCTCAGTTCGACGAAGCTTTTCTATCTTCGCGACATCCTGACAAATGGAATCCTCCCCATTCGAGTCACCGTCGAGACCGTTTAATGGTGCTGCAGTGCGGGAGCGAGGCCGCGCGCGCGCACAGTGCAATTCGTCGATTTCTCTCTCATATGTCTCTTCGTGGCTTTCGCCCCGAACGTACATCGGCGTTTGCGCGCAATATACATATATCTACGTATGGATGATCTGCCCCCTCGAGCGTCGGCATTACGTTAGCTTTAACCCCGGCGAATATCTTGACCGATGCCACCGCACACGGTATTTAATCAAGTGAACAATCTCCTCTCTGCTCTCGTCCGTGAAAGCCACCGCATCAGCTCCCCGTGTTTTTCATTGACATTACCGACTACTGGAAAATTATCGTAAAAATTCTTCTTTCTTCGCGATATCGAGGAAAAAAAATGCGCGTAAGCATGGGAACTTTGAAAAAAATTTTTGCTGTTTCAGTGAGTTTCGAATGGCTGTATCTTATTTTCAAATATAAGGCGTAAAAGAGAAGTGATCTCTTTTTATTCGAAAGAGTACGTAGTAGCATTAACAGCACCTGCAAGTGTCAATCCACAGATAAGCGTGAGCGCCCTCGAACAAAACTGCTCAAAATACAATTTGGGTTATACATTCGATTTTATACTGGATTTTTCTCCTCTTTCACATTGCGATTCTCATACACACTCCCATACATATACCGTTCCAAGACGAAACAGATGTGAATGGCATTTTAAAAAATATTATATTAATTTTCCTCGGTTTGACAAGTGAACATTTTGCCAAGTTATATTTTTGTAAAAAGAAAACGAGATTGCATCTAGAATGAAATGTGCCGGAGCACAATATCTGAGAAAAATATTCATATTTTTATTGAACGGAAAAATTCTAAATTTTATCGCGCGATAGTTATTTAAAAATCCTTTCAATCAATAGATGTGAAATACCGAATACATGCGTTGCATCCATTCTTACTTTCAGAAGGGTTTTGCACGCGGTATTGTGTACGCGAGGAAGCAAAGGAAAAAAATTCAACTTTACAACAACGAGGACAATAAATCTGAGAAATGCCGAAAGGAGTAGTTGGATTTTAACGTCATTTCGCCACAAATGCATTTCGCCCTGTAAATAAACGTCAGCGCTGATATCTGTAAAATTCGGAAAATTCTCCAGAAGATGTAGGTTGCGGTGCGCGGCGCTCTGTAACGCGCACAGGCATAAAATTCACTGATTTCACGAGTATCTACAGATCGGAGAACTCATTTAATTTCAACTATGAATGTAAAGCAATTTGTCACACGCGCGTTCGCCATATATCCCTCGTACCTTTTTTCGAATGAAAAATATTTAAATGTGGGAAAAATTATTATGTATGAGATTTTTTTACCTCCCTGCAGCAATAAGCAGTTGCGCGCGCGAGAATGCGCCGCGCGCAGCTCATTGTTGAAGAGAACCCGATGTATCTGCGCGGGCGCCCGTGAAATTCAAGCTCCGGTATACAGGAATAATCAAGAGTTGGTCTTTTCTCACTTAAATACAGTACTCGAGGGAGGTACAATTGTTCGATGTTAGTTAACGCAGAGAGCGAGGCAATGCGGGGGGGCAGGGGCGAGACTGGTATAGCGTACAGCGAGAGGAGAGAGAGAGAGAGAGAGAGAATAGGACGAGCGCACGCCCCAGGGTACATTTTTTCTCACATGCTTTTTTCCTTCTATACTTTTGCGAGTGGCAAGTTTTACTTATGAAGTTCCGCGAGCTGCTGCAAAATAAGTTTGTCTGGGTCACTCGTGCTCGATGCAAGAGAGCGAGAGAGTGAATAACTTTCTTTTTTTTCTAATTTGAAAGCTTCTTCGTATCATCTTTTACCGTATTTGCCCTGAGAATCTCTCCCCCTGTTAAACAAATAATATTACTGCCTTTACTTGAAACAATTTCCTATCGACTTTTGCAAAATTACCATTTCTCTGCTTGTCCGTAAAGCATAACTTTCTGGTGCACGAGGCAAAAAAAAAAGAGGAAAATTATAATTACAAGCCGCTTTAAAAGTATTTTTTTCCGATCTCGAGTCATCAAATAAAGTTTTGTTCCCTTCAAATGGAAAAAAACTTGGATCGCTCTTTTGAAAAACAACTGAAAATCTTATTAACGTTTTAAATATGATATAGCTGCAAAATGCGTTCAAGTTCCATTCTCACATCTGCCGCTCGGAAAATCTTCATTGAAAGTTGAGGCGGGCCAGTGCATAAATAGAAATTTCACGAATACCTCGAGTTTCGGGAATCATGAATAAACTTACAATACAAGTCAGATCCTGGCTTGCCACTCGTACCACCGCTGGTGCTGCTGCTTTCTTACACCGATTTAAGCTCCATGACAGAATGACGAGGTCCAGGGGAGGAATGATAAATTTCAGCCAAGTGCTAAACGCAACATAGACTTTGATTGATTGCATTGTGAAGCTTTTGCACCGACGCGGAGGAGGTACAACTGAAATCCAAAGGTATAATACGCAGGAGGAGGAGAAGGAAGCGGCGGGGGAGGAGTGTCCTGAATTAATCGACGCTGTTTTTGATTGGCAAGTTCATTGTGGTTTCTGGGGATAATGAATGAATGAGAGATATATGACTCGGGGAAATTGAATTGTCTGTTGGTTTCCGAGTGTATTTTACATTTATTTACTCGAGAGTTCACCGACGAAATGATTTCGCAAATGCCCCCGCGGCGATGTTCGGAATGTAGTCGTGTCTTGATCAAAAACGTTTTGATTTTGCGAAATTAATAAACCATCTTGTAGACATTGTAAGATCGAACGATAGCAAAACATAGCGTTCGATCCAATTTGAGCTCTCGCAGTTCGTCGAGTGTACACGTACTCTCGATCTTGTGTCACGATGTACAGTTTTCAATTTGTCATATAGCTCGGATTTATAGAATCATTTATGCTTTTTGACAGTTGATATGATAAAACAACGTTATAAAATGTGTTTCATGTATCGAGCTGGAAAACGAAAAATAGAAATACTGTTTATTAAACTTTTAACAAAAATATAATCTTCAAATTTACCATATCGGGCCTGTCCTAACGCTTTTGACTACATGACCTTTTATCGAGCTGATCGTGATATCTAACTATAGTAATTTTTTTTAATGGAAAAAAACCTTTTATTGTGCTGCAAGAGAGAAGAGCAGCACCACAATTTAGCCGTACACCACAGCTGCTTCATGAATTGGTCAAAAATCTAGCCATGTGCGTGTGAGCTGCACTGTAATTTCCATAAATTCTTTTATCTTTGTTCATTACCACAACTTGAATGAGATAATAAATACAGCGAAATAGTCGGACATTTTATTGCCTTATATACCTTCTTAATCTTTGCCCAGTGTCTGCAACAATAAAAATCTAATTCAAAGACTACTGCGTTAACGTTCTTGTACGTGCTTGATACATTTTTAATTGCAAAATTTTCTTAAATATAATATTCCGGCATAATGGTCGAATAATATCTCATTTACTAAACAAAGCAAGGTTGTTCAAGAGTTTATCGAAATTTCGTTTCAAAATCATATTTTCTACATTGGAAAAGCCAATTTCAAATTAGGACTGAAGCCAGTTAACTTCGAAAATATGTTCCTAGTTTACTAATAAAAATATTATTGAATTCGATAACTATGTTTGCTTATATTCTTAAACTTGGAAAATTTCAGTAATTAGTACGAATGTTTATATCCTGCGACCAAAAAGCAGCATCTCCTCCCGCTCGCCGCTCGTTTATTCCAAAATGATATCGTTAATTATGACAAAAGTTGTACGAATCGACTTAATAACGCATGTGCTTAATTAGAAAACTTGACCAGAAAACGTTTGATCTATGACTGCAATTCGCGGGGAGATAACAATATAAAGCCCCGAGTTGTACTGCCAAAGCGCGACGTAAATCATTCGAAACGTTAAATTGCCGACAATTAATGAGATAATAATTTATTCATATTGCCGTGAAACGCTTCCGAAACACAAGCCTTATTAAGATTTTGGATTGGGGGGACTACAAAACTGGTGCAAAACTTTGGCTGATGTGTACATTGTTGAATTCACGGATTTAGTTTCCAACGGGTAATGATGTATCGCATCAATCTCTCTCTGCCCACATATATATATATTACATGCCTTTATCCTAAGTTTAATATCACGGAATAAATTATATTTAATGATATGTAATAATATGTAACGTGGATTGTATTTATCAAGTTAGTTTGTTATTAATCGTTAATTAATAATAGTTTGTGTTTTTGGGTCTAGCTATTAAGAGCGAAATTATTCATTTCCGCGAGCATGAAATTCTAAAATTGATAAGCGAAATTGTAAACAACCCTGGATAACCTTAGTTTTACATAATTTTTGTATACGTAAACGAAAACTCTCGTGTACGAATTTTCCAGCATATCTACTTCGGTGTTTTTTTATCATCGAAACTAACACTTTTTTAGCATCCATTAAAAATGTTTCATTCTCAACATACCGACGATCGTACCACAATTCACCAATTTCACCGTAAGCTTAGCTGAAATGGATGGCTTGAACGATGGTCTTTTCGACTCCGGGCTGAATTACGAGCAACCAATACAAATGTCTAAAGTGTGTACTTTTAAAACGTAAATTTAGCAGTGCGTAGAAATATTTCCATGTATTTGCATTTGCGTTGAAGATATTTTATGATTGTTCTGGTTAATCCAAAATTTTAATCGAGTTTATTTTAGTAAAAACAACATTTTCTTCAATAATAAATTCTCTAAATGCCTCGAAAGAACTCATCGAATGGCTCAAGTCAATTTGTTTATATTTCGTATTTTATAATTGAGTTCAGTGATTTGTTCAAACGGGCTCTCAACAACAGCTTCTTGTGAGAGCTAGAATGTGGTCTTCGAGAAAGAGCTTTGCTAAAGCTCGTGAATCTCTCTCAAAGCCTTGCTCTTGCGAACTCTTGCGTATTTATTACTCTTATCTGACTTGTGTTTCTCAAACTCGCCTATGTACAGTTTTAGAAAATAGCCACAAAGACTTGAAATTGAACTTCAAATTTTTTATACTCAGATAATATGATTTTGTTTCAAACGTATTATGAAACTGGAATTTGGGCAAGTAATATAAACATTTTGCTGAATAAAACAAGATTACTTAGCTTATAGTTAAAGCGTGAAAGTTTTTTAGAAGAATCTCGAATGGGAAAATATATATTTTAATTTTATACTTTTATGTTACAATTAAATGTGAAAATAATAAAAACTATTACGTGAACTTAACTAATCAAATTTCAACATTAAAACTGTACATTTGAAAAAATTGGTTAAGAACAACATTTCTAATAAATTTCTTTCTAAACGTGTTATTTTCTTCTAAATGAGAAATTATTCTGAACTATATGAACAATTCTTTTTTAGCACCGCATAAAGAGATTTTCTTTTTAGAATTTTACACTGCTATCTCTGGAAACCTAATGAGATCCATAAACAACAGTTTAATTTTTATAATACTTGCGAGCTGAACATTGAGAATGATATATCTGGGTTTGCGTTGCTCTTAGTATTTAACGATACTATACCCGGTAAATTCTACAGCCAAGAGAAATTCGTTCTCTAACCGAAGAAACACGTCAAAATATACATATAACTCGTTCGTACATTGCGCTCTTGAAAATTTTGCGGAAATATTGAAATTTGTTCAAAATTATCGGTTAACCAAACGGGGCCGCCCTGAACAGCTTGACAAATGGCAAATACCGCGATTTCAAAAGGCTTTGCTGCTGCGCTTTCTCGAAGATAATGTGCGGTGAAAATAATATGCATGGGTGTAGAGGGATATGAAACGGAGAAAAGGTTTTATCGGAAGGCAGTTTCCGCCCGTGTGCTACAAGTCTTAGCGGGTGATAAATCCGCACGAAATGTCTCGCGCGAACCGCAAATCCAGCTTTTCGGAAAATTAAACTTCTGTACCGGTTGATTTGCAAGTTTCACTTCCGGCCGTCGCCCTCCCCATTTGTTATGCATTTTCGTAAGAGAGCAGCGCTGCGTATGGTTGAAGTTTTCTCTATTGTTCGATACACGTGAACTTTTAAGATAGCTATGGTAATGAAATTTTATTTACTTTTTTTCTAATAAATTTTTGTATCTTATTGAAGCAAATTTTCAATTGAATTACACTAAAGAAATTCCAAAATATATGATTCGTATATTAAAATTATTATTTCCCAAGCATTTTTGAAATGTTTATAAAATCCACAGAGGTTGGTTGAACTTTTGAAGATATTTACCCAAGGAGGTCAAGTGAAAACTTTCTCTTATCGTATTTTATATTTAATTTAATTTAGAGCATTAACAAAATAAATGTAGAACTATTCGAGTAGAACGCAATATTTTTTTTAATACAATCCTAGACAAACAAAAGTTTTCCAAGAGTAGATAGCAAGCAAGAGAACTATACGAATAAAGTTTCAGCTTCGGAATTAGTAAACTTGAGAAACACACCGCGATAGCAATAATCGTGTCTGCCAGAGGCGATCGAGCAATAACTCCCACGCAGTATAAATGTATAGCTCTCTATAAATCAAAGAGAAATACCCGAATCATAACTTTTACGTCTGTATGTGTGTGTGTGCGCACGCGTGTGTGTATAATGTAATGATATGTTTGCATCCCGAGAGTAGTCACTTGTTGTACAAAAAACACGAAACTGTTGCAGCGCTTATTACTTGTTGCTCTCGGATACACATACTTTGGGTATTTTTCATTCTCTTCATTAAAAAAGATATAAACCGGCAAATTAATTATTTTCTTCCTTTTCAGACATTTCATTAATAAAAAATTAAAATCTCACCTAAGTACTCAGAGAAATTTGTAAGCGATTATGGATATGTGGATATGAATTTACATCGTATGTTCAACGACATAGCATATGAAATTCTATTATAATAGGATTTGTCGGAAAATCTCTAAAATTAATATGGAATCAAAAACTAAGTGGGCATAATTAAAATGTTATAAAGTTGAATTTAAAATTAATTTGCACTTTAAAATCTGAACTATAGCAGAAATTGAGAAAGCTCCTATTATTGTTAAATCCATTCGAGAATTAATTAATAACGTGCGCTACAGTTTTTAATCAGGTCACTCAATTTTATCGATCATCATTTTGAAAATTACCTAACTCAAAAATTCGTTCCATTAACAATGTCAATGTCGGATTTGCATAGCAACAGAAATGTGTCACGCGTTATTACAACGATGATTATAGGTAACGGTTAATTTTGCCTTGCCGTTCAACATCATGATGGATAGTATTTTCCAAAAAAATTATAAAACAAGATCCGTGTAAAATTTTTATCATCAGAAAAAGCTTCTGTCCATTTTCGTGTCACAATTAACGGAAGTACAAAGAGATTAAAAAGACAGGAAAGGGTTAAAAGGGAAAATCCGCTTTAGTTAAAAAAGCAGTGCGTGTAGTAAATCTGCTCCCGACACTATCTCTTATATTGCAACAATGAATCACGAAATAAACCAATGAGAACGAGCGCCAAAAGCAAATCCCTAAGAAATCTAGTTAAGCTACGCGCAAACCTGCAAGGCACACGCGGCAATGGAACATAGAGACAACTGACGAAGCCAAAAAAAAAAGTACCGCACACACCTCCCTCGCGCGGCCGCACGCACGCAGAGACTTTAACCATAGATAGAAGGTATACGCTGCTCTCGCATTTACGCCGTGTAGCTGTTCATATATAGAGAATTATACCATTATATATGTGCACTCGAATAATACATGCTTATTTATTCAGCTCATGGTGAAACCGGCTGCTGCTACTGCTGCTTCTGCTGCCTCTACTGCTGCTGCTGCAACGTCTGCTTACACAAGGGACTCACTAAATTATAGTGCTAAATATAACGCATGGCAATGATGAAAACCTTGTTGTTATATCCTCGAAACTCAGTCTTTCTTGCAGATGTTGAGCACGTGATACCATATTCTATGGCTGGTTTATGTTCGCGCCTGTGTGTTTGTAGGTATACCTTACCTTGTGCATGTATGTGTGTGTGTGTGTGTTTAGAGAGGACGCGTAGCTTTCATCGAAAGCTCGGCTGCAAGTCGCTCGTCAACAGCTTAAGTCAAATGGATAACCGGTTCTAAGGCCTCGTGCCAAGCGAATGCCTGCGCGTAGTGGTAGTTGCGAGTTTGCAGCCGAGAGCTTATTCGACTCGACTGCGAGGGAAATTTCACATGAAACCTGCGATGAATTGATTCGTCGAATCTCTCTGCGCGCGGCACGAACGTAGCAAAAGAACGTGTTACGATCGAGCCGCTCGGGGG
>CACVKI010137045.1:18852-29558 GCA_902732785.1 Trichogramma evanescens | reverse complement strand
ATCATCCGTTGACGAGCAAAAAACAAACAAAAATATACGAATAGTTGGGAAAATCTAGTGGAGAAAAAAGAAGGGAAAAAATGATTAGATTAAGCGATAATAGTTGCGGAGGATTGCGCCACTACGCGCGGACGACAATATCGGTTATACGTGCAATTGTATGAACGCGAGGGGATTTTCAGATCACCCGTAGTACCATTGTAAACGTGACTCGCGATTTGTGTTTTCATGAAAAAGGAACGAAGGAAACGAGCGGCGATAAAAGAAAAAGAGAGAGCAAGCAAGTCATGTTGATAATATATCGAGGCTTGCGAGGCAAAAAATTCATAAAAAATGATAAAGTTTAACGTAACTTCGGAACGAAGTGGGGCATAAAAAAAATAAATAAATTTCTTGATGTTTATGTATTGGAAAAAAAAGTTTTTCGAAAATAACATTTTCTACGAGATGTTATGCAGCGTCGTGCACACACGTATATATGTTAACGTCAATTATACAAGTTACAGAATAAATACGATTTTTTCATACATCCATAAAGATGAAATGTATGTTTTTTGAGTAACTCCCTTATTTACTTCTATTTACATACTGATCAAAGTCGAAAAAATCATACAAACATTTTTGAAAGAAAATACACTTCGCTCCAAATTAAAAAAGCTAGATAATCCGAAAGAGGTCATTTTTACTGAAAAGTTGTTACGAATAAATGAATGAAAACTTTCTGTAAAATCATTGCTTTTCATACAGGCAACCCCGTGTCTCAATTAACAAGAGAGCAATGTCATTATCCGCATTATTTCGCATTATAATGAAAAGTATAAAACTGAATTTTCCCCTGAATACTGAAATTCGCTGAAACCCCGTGTAAAAATAAAGCAAGACCCTCGAAATCGTAAAACAATGAAAACTGAGAAGCCAGCCGTGCGGCGCACGGGGGAAACGTACAATAGCGACGTAGTAACGATACCAATAAAAATTAACGAGGCAAGTATACGCTAGACCGATGAATGAAAGCTAGCAAAATTCCCAGCCTTATATTTGCATAGTTGAAAAAAAAGAAAAAACGACGTGAAGAGCTTTTGATAAGAACCCCGCGCTCGCCACGTAATGCTGCGTTATCGGTTGAAGCATTTGACGATGCATAATTTTGGAATAAAAAGAGAAACGAACACAAATATAACTTTGCTGCGCGTATAAACCGCGCGCGATGCTTATTTTAAATGTTCGATAAAACGATACGCGATTCCGCGCGAGAGCGCATACACATGCATACATTGCACATCTTCAATTTGTTGTAACGTCGGAAAAACGTCTGTGGATTTCTTGAGGATATATTGACAGATTGGCATAAAGGGCGAATGAAATGTATTCGTACGCTAGACGCAGCAGCATCGTGGCAAGGTACTTACTCGCGGCAGAGTTGTAACGTTGTTTTACATCAGTTTCTTTTTTGCATCGGCGAGTTTATTTTACAGAAAGTCGCGTTTTTTTTCTTCAGAAAATACATACTAATTTTTTTTTGTCGCTAGTTTGGATACACGCACACATACACACAGGCACACGGACGCGAAAGTTTCTCATCCGAAAGATAAACGCGTAATTTACAAAGCTCGCGCCGCGCGCGCGCGGCTGAAATTCTCAAATTGCCGAAACTACTTATTGTATAGCCATCGCTTACGCGCGCGCGCGCGCCGCTCGCGTATAACGTATAAAAAAAAAAAAAAAAAGGAAAAATTTCGACAAAACTTTGTGTAAAGCGGTGCGCGCGAGGGAAGAGGGTATATATACACGCGCCTCTGCCTCGCTCCGATATAGCAAATACGTTTGGCGCAGCTCCAGAACGGAGGTTTTTCCAGTAGTAGGTAGTGCGCGAGAGCTGGGAAGGATCGAGCCGCATGAGGAATCGCGCGCGTGGCATGAAGCTAACTTCGCGCGCGCTACTACACCTATACACACACACACACACACACACACACACACGTTGCACTGACTCGGCTTCTTTTTCGCCGTGAAACCGGCGGCAGGAGCCGAGTAATTGGCTCATAAAACGAGGCTACGTGGCTGCACACACACAGGGTATATTCGCAACACAGAGAGAATATTTTCGAAAAAAACTCTTCTCTCTCGATCTTACGCGCGCAGCAAAGAGGCAAGCGAGCGAGCGAGCTAGAGCGAGGCCTCCTCCTCCTCCTCTCTGTATATGTACGCGCGTAAAACTCGCGTGTGAGCAGCGCGCAGCATTTTCGATGATGGATGAAGATTAATTCTCTTTTGTTGATGATACGCTTTGGCCACGCTCCGTTGCCGCCGCCGCCGCTGCTGCTGCTATTTCTCCTTATTTTTCTCTCGTAAAATGTTTTCTCTCCCTCGACTCGAGCCCAAGAGAGCAGCAGCAGAGCCTCCGCTATCCTGCACACACACGCGTATCAGAATTTTCTGGATCATGAATAGAGACGAGAGAGAGAGAGAGAGAGTATTAATAATGCACGCAATGATGGAACGTGGAGCGCATATTATAAACTATGCGCCCGCAGCGCGGCGCGGCGTGGCGAGTAAAGCAAAATATTCAACTTTGACATTAGATTGGATGGGTGTTTAAGTAAGTGCACACGGGTTATAAGGCAGAAAAAAATGAACGTTTTGAGAGAGTGAGCTTTTGCGCGCGGGCGCATACGATGACGACGAGCTTCGCCCCCCCAAAGAGAGCAAAAAACTACCCTCAACCCCGAAAACTTTGCTCACTCTTGCTTAATAAGCTCCTTTCGTTATACGGCTAAATATTTTCATACTATCGGCCCGGGGTATCTATACGCGTTTTTCAAGCGAGCTCTCCTTCGTATATAAAGACAGTTAGGAGCTTCTGCGCCACGACCATTAAGTACAGGCACGCACACACACACACAGGGACAAACACGATGCAACGCAGGTGCACATACACACATATATGCACGTGCAAGTAGTAAGTCCATAGAATGTATTCGAGCACACATGCGGAAACGGCAAGTCTTGCAACATATGTTCTCTCGCGAGCGGAGGCCGTGTATAATGTTACAAGATTGCCATACGTGAACACGCATATTAGTGCGAGCAAACGCAAAAGACACATTCAACTCATAAATTTGCCTCCCCGACCCCCAGAAAGAGCAAACGCGAGACTTTGCCAGTGTGCACCATCCTCGCGCGCAAACCTGTGTTTTTGAGCTGCGAGGATGAATGTGGAGAGGCAAAACAGGAAAAAAGAAAAATTAGTGATGCGCGCTTTTATCGATTTTAAAAAAAACCTCCTCTTATGAAAACCTAAAAAATTCATTTCCGAGCTTATTCAACAGATATTACGGTGTTATTTTTAGACATGACAAATAAAACTAATGGCAGGATAAATTTTTTAGTACGAAAAACGCATTAATTAAGGATATGCATGGGTTAATAATATTTATTCGTAATTGAATACAAAAGTGCATGATGTCACTTACATAATGATAAAGTCTTATCACAGTCAGTTTCAATAAATCTCATACAACCGCACGATAATCACAATCAAAAGATTTGAACACAATATTATACTCCGAAGAATTACATCTTTTTTTTGTTAATGTACATACGAACTGTTCGTCAGATATCGTTACACAATTTGACTCGGTCAAAAATTAAAAGGTATAAATCCAATGGTTTTCGAGTTTTTAAATATACTCATAATAAAAAATGAATATCATGGAATTCCAAACAATTAATTCAACCTATAATAACGATCGATGTATCAATCATTCGTGGAGAAGGAAAATTAAAAAATTATAGTTATCATGTAGATGTATGATAAAGAATTTACTTGCATGGTAGTATACACCTTATTATGCATTATTAACCACATCATAGATATTTATTACTGATTTTATTTCGATTGATCGTGCAATGACTGCATATCTCTCTTACCTTTGTAAAAATAATTAAATACACACCGACATAAACACTGAATTTTCAATTATGAGTTTGAAAATTTTTTTAGTTTCTTTAAATTAAAACGTTCATAAATGAAATGAAGAATAAACAAAGTGTAAGTATAAAAAATAAATAATTAAAACATTCGTTGTTATTACATCATTTATATTACATAGCTTCGTTCACTAAACACATCTTTTACGCAGATTCATTTATTTGATAAACATAAACATGCTGAGAACCTCTAGATTTATATCATTTCTTTGATGGTACATGTAATAACCAAGAGTTTTCAATGTTCATGCGTATAGTTATGCAGATGATTTTAAGTACTTTAATTAATGTTTCTTTATTTTTTTTTATATAAACATCAACCTTTCGTTTCAAATACATCGTGTTATAAATTTATTTCAAAATGCTCCACTGGCTAAACTACCGATAACCCAGAAGACGATTTATTTGATATGTTACAAAAGAAAAACGATATGCAACAGTAAGTTTTTTTTTAGAACATCGATATAATTATTTTTATTATAAAATTGCACGAGTCACTTTGGATATTTGCGTACTTAGCATTTCTTAATTTTAAATGTTAAATCTAGCACATTCTACGTAAGTTATGCTGCGTAAACACGGGCCAGTAAAGGAGTGGGGGATCGAACTCTATTGATTTTTCATTGCAATAAAATGAAATGATTAACATCGTCAAAGGCTAATTGTCGGTAAAGCAACAATCAATAAATTGAATTCAGTTTTGATTCTAATGATTAATTTTAATACTCTATTGAATGAATCTGAGATATTGTTTCAAATGTCATCGATATTAGAGTCAGCCTCGTGGATAAAAATTTGTTCGTATTCTAAACTTCTAATATTCCGTCACTATCGTCGCATCGTCGTCGTCGTCGTCGTCGGGAAGTTATCAATACATGTACGCTTCATGATTTTCTGGTAATTAGAGTACGGCAACTTCGTTAGGGGGATGTTTCGACCACTTATACAGCTTGTTAGATTCATTCAGTCGAGCCACATTCACGCGGTAAACTGTCAAACATTGTCTAAGTATTTGGAATTATGCGTACACGGCAGTGTGTGTGTGTGTTTCGTTAATTAAACTTATATAGCGAGAGGTAATAAAAAAATTGATCGGCAGTAATCGATGAGAGCTTTAATTAGCATATTCACAACTAATGATTCACTTCTTGTTCGTTTGAAACTCAATTAATTGTCTCTGTTAATTGGATGGGATCTCTTGGGCGACGACTCGCGGGAGTTATAGCCGAAATCATTCGCTCGTCGCAGCGTCGATCATA
Source organism: Trichogramma evanescens (assembly GCA_902732785.1). Classification (NCBI taxonomy): domain Eukaryota; kingdom Metazoa; phylum Arthropoda; class Insecta; order Hymenoptera; family Trichogrammatidae; genus Trichogramma; species Trichogramma evanescens. The sequence continues at coordinate 24,309 of CACVKI010137045.1, read as the reverse complement.
CAGCAAGCTACACGCGAATCGGCTTTAACGCAACCCAATAAAGTCCAAGTGCTGAGCGTATTCGTCCTCGCTGAGCACGTCCTCGTCGTCGTCGTTGTCGTCGCCATTCAAGCCGCCGACTTTTTCTTCCTCGGCAAAGTCGAACTCGTTGGGCGTGGAGCGCTTTCGACGTTTGGTGGTCGGCTCGCTGGCCACCTCGATGCAGAGCAGGGCTAGCGTATTGTCGCACGAATAGCGACGCTGCTCGAGAATTTGGCCGCTGGTCAGCGGCGAGCCCAGGCCGTATCTGTCGGCGCTCGACGAATGCCACGCGTCGCAGTACGTATCCATGGCCCGCTCGCCCTCGGCATGCGAGCCGTGCCAAACGACTTTGTCCGGCCTGCCAGAGAGAATATTAACTAATTCAGTTTATGCGGGGAGGTTAAACGTGTGTGCGTGAGCCCCGATTATACAGGACACCAGTCGACCTAGTATGTCTAATTTGTCACTGGACTTGGCATTCTATGAATATTTTCATCGAATCGACCGAATACTTTATTCTCTTTAAAATAGAGTTTTATGCAGCGTATACGGAAATATGGGAGAAATGTCGTAAATGCAACAATAATAATACATTACCATGTGTAATCCGTGATGACGTTCTTTCCATTAAAGCTGTAGATTCTCGAATTGGGTGAGAAGTATGCCCCGCGACCGCTGAACATGTCCTTCCACGACTTGAACAGGACGTCGCCCTGTGTGCGGTTTTTTTCACATATTCCATATTACTTAATACGTGTCCGTCGAAATTTAACGACGTCAATTTGACGACGTCGAGAGGGGTCAAAAAGGAAAGAAAAAAAGAAGAATGGACTTATCTGTCTCATACCTTGATATTCACGATGGGCAAATCACGATCGCTTATCCTGACAATGCTGTCGACGTTTTGGACGCGCGAGCTGAGAAAAGCTCGAAAAGTGCCCCTTAATCCGGCACGTCTCGATTGTCGATAGCACGAGTAATCAGCGCCCCGTATGCCGTGCAGGTCACCGGTGAACGGCTCGTTCAGGGCGGCCATCCTCAACTGAATCAAGGTGTAAAAATTGGCCATTTGTATAGGAGGGCGATGATTCGGTGTCAAAAAAAAACATATAAAGTAAACGTATGTTGACGCGATTAACTTTTGACGAACACATATAAATGGACAGCTCTCTCGCTTGCAGGTATTTATTTACGTATATTAATTTTAAATTAAATTAAAAACACCTCTTCAAAGCGACAGAGCGTATTGGTATAGTAGCAATGCTGAAACTCATTGATTAAATAAACAAATTTTATAAATGAAAAGGCTTATACACCTATTACAATAAGAGAGCGAGAAAGAGAAATATTCATCAAGAGCTAATACACGTTAATTAAGTGAAAGATTTACTTTACCATTTTGGGATACCACTGAGCAGCCGATGAATGTTAAAAGTTTCGTTCATTAAAGCGAGTTAGCCTTATATAGACACAAGAGAGAGAAGAAGAAACTGAAGCACAATGCTAATGAATACTTACGGCGCCACCATTATCCGTTTTAATGGGGGATTGATTGATCAAATTGGACGACTCGAAAGGCGGAACGACGGAGGGCGATACGCTCGTCGAGGGAGCAGGTGTCGTTATCGGCAAAAGTGTTCCGAGCTGTGTGGTGGTGTTGTGCGCGCCGCCGCAACAGAGAGAAATTCATTACGCGTGATAAAAGATCGGTTAAATTCACCAATTTATGTTATTTAGTGTATAGATGCAAGACTGCGCGCGAAACAATTTCACGGCCTGTTACTAACCGGAATGTACTGCCAACCGTTGTTTACACGGACCAGTAGCGCCTGCTCGTCTATGATGTAGGCCAGTGTACCAACGGGACTCACGGCGGACATCTGCAAGACGTGGAGATAGGAAGAGGGTGATTTTTTTTTCCAGAGTTGCGTTCGTACGGGTGGGCATGGTTGCAACTTACCTTTATCATGGCTTCGGCGTTTTGGAAAGTTACGGCCCCGGGAACGATTTTCGTAGTCGGCTCGTAAGAATTTTTCGATGCAGCTGAGTTAGATCCTGCAATATTTGATACTTTGATCGTAAAATTCACGTTCGGGTGTTTCAGATTTAACAAAAATGATATAAATCATAATAAAAAGTTATGCTACTTATATTCTTCTCACTATATTTCATAATAAAAATTAACAATTATAACTCGTGCCAGAAATCATCTTTTTTTACGAAAATAAAAGACAACATAATTCACAACAGCTAAAAAAATTTGCATCGCAAAACAGACTTTGAAAAAATAATGCACTAGGGTTCAGCTGACATAATCTTACCTAAATGTTCTTTTAGTTTAAGCTCTTTCAACTCTCGCAAAGCTTTAAGTTCGTCCAAGCTGCTCCTTAATCCTATGCGACGTGCAATATTCATTATTATTTTATACCATTACACAAAATTTCACTTGAAATTCCACATTCGCGTGTTTTCTTCGCTTTTTTTTCTGTCCACCTCTCTTTGTCAGACTTTGCGCGCCCGCTCGCGAGAGTAATGAGAAAGAGAGTGTAAAAATATATAGCTTCGGAAAAGCCAAATTAGTCGGTAACACGTGTACGAAACTTAGCATGTACGAGTATAATTAATCATTCATTCCACTCACCCTGTCGAGAGCCGTAATAGTCACGCTCGCCATAAATGTGGCTTTTGCCAGCTCCTCCGCCTCCTCCCGAGTGCGGGGGACCCGGTGGTCCCGGCGGACCCGGAGGACCGGGAACTGGTATGTAAGTTCCTTGTATGGCCGGTCCAGGGGGTCCGGGTGGCCCTCGATGGCCGTCTCGGCCCGGTGCACCGGGTATGCCGGGATAACCGACGTCGCCTTTGTCCCCTTTTTCACCTTTGGCCTGTGCGAGCAAATATTCATTTTTTTCTTGTAATCTATAATTCGCAAATATAGACGAGAAGATTGTTATTTCTTACGCTAAATCCTGAACCGTAAAAATTAGCGGGTTCACCCTTTTCGCCCTTTGGCCCAGGATTGCCTGGAATGCCGGCTGCTGCTGATCGGCCCTGCGATAATTATTTCAAAGTAGATGAATATTCAATACGGATATACAGACATACGCGTCGGCTCTGTAATTTAACTTACCTTCAAATTATTCTGATCGATGCATGAAATCAAATATTATACATCAGTTGAAATTCAAATTTCAGTTAATATTAGAAAGGTATAATTTCATTTCGTTCAAAAACCGTTTAAATATTCATGTCAGTTCAGCGAAAGAGAACCAATAAAAGAAAAACATCCAAACGAAACAACGAATGCCTCCGATATACATGCAATTTTAAGAAAACACTCACGAGCCAAGTTGGAAGGGCCATTTCGGAAAACGTTCCGGGCTTTCCTGGCGGGCCTTCCGGTCCTGGTGGTCCTGGCCTACCTCTGCGGCCGCGTTTACCTTCGGCTCCTTTTTCACCCTTAATGGTCACGTAATCGCCCGAGCCTGCGATCGCGGTCACTCCGGGTGGGCCTCGCTCGCCTCGCTCGCCCTTCGAACCGGGCGTTCCCGGAAATCCGGGTGTGCCGTCCTTACCTTTTATCGTAGAAAGACATACGTAATATTACGAATGTAAAAAAAAACAGGCATTAAAATTAAAGTAATCGATACGGGAAATCTTCTGAAGAGCATAAAAAATGCACAAAAACTTATTTATATATATTATTTTTAACGCAAAAATAAAAAAAAGTTCCAATTCTATTCTCAAATTTAAACGTTCTGATTGTAAATTAATTTTTCATGACTCCTTTACTTTTTGCTTTAATTTATAGAAAAATGTAAGAAAATTCAATCATAAGTTGAGTCAGCCGCTACCGCTAGATGGCGAGCGCCTTTATCCGGAAGTGTGCAAGTGGCAAAGTCAAAATAATTAAATAAATCAAAGCATACATTGCAGGAATTTTATAACCGATTTACTAATTACGTTGGTGTACCGGTTTGGTTGTTATGTCAAATTCATGTAAAATGATTCGTAAAAAAATGGTTTCATTTCAATGCTTTCACGCGAAATTGATTTCATCTACGTGTAAAGAAAAAACTTCCTCTACTTTTACATCAATTTAAATTAAATATTTTTAAGAGTAAATTTTTAAGCGAATATTACCAGGCTCTCCTTTATTTCCTTGCGGCCCTTGAACTCCGTTTACGCCTGGTATGCCCGACGCCCCCGTTTCACCTTGATCACCTTTTTCGCCTTTGAAACCCATGTCCCCTTTATAACCTCGTTCACCGGGCTCGCCCTTTATAACTCTAAGAGCCGAATCTATCAATTTTAATGAATCACTCGTTATTTTATGTGTCACTATATAGCATAGAAACGTGAGTGGCTTACCACAAGCCAAAATCGATCGCACTTACCGCCATTGACGAAAGTTCCACCGCCGATGCTCGCCGGGCCCGGGGGTCCAGCGGGTCCGGGCTTTCCCTCCGGCCCGATATCACCTTTGGCACCTTTATCCCCCGTACGGCCGGTCTCTCCACTGGCACCCGGCAGTCCCGGCGTACCCGGCGCCCCGGGCTCGCCTTTGATGCCTTGGTAGCCTCGAGAGCCCTCCTTGCCGTGATCGCCTTTCGAGCCTTTGTGACCCATGTCGCCTTTGATACCCTTTGCTCCGTGCACGCCCGGTTCGCCTATACATTTTGTATATAAATTATGTATAAAATCGTTTATAAGCATCCCGTTGATTCTGTGAAAAATCGTGGGATTACCCTTTGGGCCGGGATGACCGGGTTTTCCATCGTCGCCTTTTTGTCCGGGTAAGCCAGGTCTCATTGTGTAACCGTCGGTCTGTTTAATAAAAGTTTCACATTTTATCACCGGAAATTAGCTCTTGCCTTTTTTAATACGATGAATGTTTTCGAGCATATATTAGGCTTTATAAGGAAAACTAGAAAACAAAAAACGATATCTATTATATCTACTCGGTTACTTCGGGGGGTAGTTTCGAACTTAATTTAACATTTGCTCGTAGCAAAAGATAAGCCATCGTACAGACTTAGCATTGTTTTCTGGAGAATGTTACGAAAAGCCGGGCCTCCTTTTGTTACTAATAACGAAGAGCTCGAAAACTTTGTCAGTTAGCTTAGGTCTATAAAACGGCAATTCCAAAGCTCGCGCTCTTATATACTTACCCTATAGATGGCTCGGGGCTTCCAACTGGGCTGCATGCGCATAACGTTTAATGTGTTTAATGTTAGTCAAAAGGCCTAGGCCCTCTCTTGAGAGAGCACATCAGCCAACAGATGGACGGACGGACGACTAGGATTTGGTCGAAAAGTGGGCAAAACGTCGACGCATTAATTACTTTTTGAATTCGTATCGTTCGAAGCGTGAAAATACCTTCGTTTTGTGCATAAGCAGCTACACAGAGATGTTTTGACAGATAATTGCGGAAAAATA
>CACVKI010137045.1:0-18846 GCA_902732785.1 Trichogramma evanescens | reverse complement strand
CCCCTAACGATGCTCGCATGCAATAAGCATTGATTCGTCGTGAGTTCCAAAATACCTTGCCATTCAAGATTTAACGAGCTAGTTTCACTTTAACTCGTTTCGCTCCCTATATCCATACTACATCCTCGATTCACGGGCCTGTTTGCTTAATAATCAAGCGTAGAACTGCCAAACGTTACCCAGTCGCAGCTAGCTCTAGCAGCAGTAGACTAGTGAATTTAGCGGCAGCGGTACATATATAGCCTGGCATAGTCCGTCGTGCCAGAAAGTTTTGAACGTGCTCTGTTGCCCATGATAATTTACCTAGTCTCTTGTATAACTTTATTTTTCTTTTCTATCTTTTTTTTTCAACGACGACGTCGACGATTCCCTGATTGCTCAACAGCTTGATGTATGATTTTTAGTACTAATTTCGCGAAAACTTTAATTAGAACGACAAAAAAATGTTGGCAAATTATTTCTTCAAATAGTTGAGAGACACTTTTACTTTACTTTGGCAGAAGTTTAAGGATGCTTTGGATATGGTGACGATTACAGGTGTACATATGGTCGATTCTCTGTGAAATTGGATGGACGAAAATATTTTTTTTGCTGGTACACAAAGTTTGTTGTTTTTAATGTCATATACGTCTCAAATATTATTCGGGAAATTTTCGGGACCGCATACCACCTTTTTTCAGAGATCACGAGTTAGTTTCACCGTATGCAGCGCATGCGAGTTAAAAAGATATTGTACGAATACACTTCAACAGTTTTTTGTCTACTCTTTTAAATGATGACATTAGTTTTCGAATAAATTAACTATCTTGGAGAAAAGGAGTCAAATTTTGTCAAGATACATTAATTTTGATCTTATTGACAGACGGAAAAATAACGTGAGTACTTTTACACTTTTATTTGTTTTTTAATTTTTCAATACAGAGTTACAGACTTGTATTTCAGAAGAGATTATCACTCACTTGTTTTATTTTCTACCAAGCTCAGTGGTTCTAATTTAGGTACGATTTTTTACAGTATAAATGTTTGTGCCATCGTTGAAAAGCCTTGGCCCCTATATACATCTTTTTCTTTTCTCTTTTCGTTTTTCCAACTTTAATTATAAAATTCTGGGGCTGGCTATGGTTTCATTTGAGACTAAAAGTCAATGAATAAAAACAATTGAGGCTAGTGTAATTTAACCCCAAAGTATGTTTCCACTGAGCTAGAAGTGCCAATTTATTGAAATTTTGGAAGAAGGCATAAAAAAGCGTTCAAGTGCATTCAGTAACAGTAATAAACCCTTGGAGAAATTTAATATTTTTTGTAAATGAGGACCATGGCATCGAGTTATTTCGTATCGACTATTTCCATTATGAGAAACGTCAAAACTTGATACTCACGGGGTTATCATATATAGAGCAATATTTTCTAGCGAATGTGATAATATTCAATACTGTACTTTTTGCAAAACATGATTTTCAGAGAGGCACCAACTCTTGGGCCCCTGGAAAAGAGTGATAGTAGGTCCGAAATATTTTAATAAAATTCGGAGACTCCTTTGATATAAAAAACAACATGTTTTTTATGACCGCAGAAAGAACAATTTTTTTGTCTTTCAAATTCGCGACGAATCAGCCATATATAAAATCGAGTACTCACGAATCTTCGGTCTGACGTAATTCAAGGTAAAATCTTTTTCCCCACAAACAACGGCACATATTCAATAGAACGAGTTAACGTTCAAAAGGGACTAAATAGTCATTCGATATAACGCAAGAGAAACCCCCTAACGCGAGCACAATGACGTTTTCTTGTTTTCTGCATAAAATTGCATTTATGTATATTTTTGTGCACGAAAACCAAAAGCGAGACAGCCAACTTGATTTCCCTTAGGATGTTCAAGAGAGAGAGAAAGAGAGAGCTAGAGCGAGGATGCAATTCTCGCAACTACCTCTCCTGCGTGTGCTCGCTCGCGGCCCCATCTTCATACTTATCCTTTATTTGGCTTTTTGTTGCCACGCTACACGTTACTCTACATAAAATCTCCATTGAATATATTCCATAGCTATTTTGCGAGACGAAAAAAAGGAAGATATAAAAAAGGTCGCAGATTTTTCGCTCTTTTAGTGTCCGCGTGCGGTGCGTTAATATGAATTTTTCATCATTTCGCATCAAAATTAACGGGATTATTTCTCTCTTTTTTTTTGCTTCTTGTAGTTTCAGCGGAAATCTGGCAAATTTATAATTTTCAAATGTTGCCGTGTTGACATTTATCGTCGCGAATAAATTAGCACTTAATTAACAGTAATGAAGGGTAAAACATTTTGGGCTTTAAGCGTATTGCGCAAATTAAGGGTAAAACTTATTACAACGAAAACAAGTGTTTTCGAAAAATTTGACTGATAAAAATTAAAATCGCGTTTGAAAAATGTAATTTAAAAAGTAATTTAAATGTATTATATTACGAAATATTAATCAAAGGAATGTTTTCGTAAGGACATCGCAGTGAAAGTTATCGCAACATTATTAAGTCAACTCCCTGCAGTATACATTTTTTAAATATCATCGTGCTTGGAAACAATTTATTCATCTAATAATGTCTTCTTCCCAGTCTGATTATTTTAATTTCGTTTTGTTGTTGAAAAAAATTCAGCGAAAGACCTTTCTTTTTGCAGTTGAAAAATATTAATTAAACATAGGCAGGGTAGAAAATAGATGCGCTCCGCGCGTGCGTTTCTTCTTGACGCAAAAAAAGTCGCAATGAAATTCACTTCGTCAATCTCGTGGCATTATTTCAATGACATGCGCGCAGCGACTACAAATAATTAAAGAAGCTTTTGGCATTTATTTAAAAGCTTTTATAATCCCATAAAACTTCGAAAATGTGTATGCAACAGCTGCAAAGAGAGTAGCCCCGGCGTAGCGTATGCGTATTACATACGGATGTGTAAATTTCAAAACGCAAGTCCGAGCCGAGGCCATTTTTCCATATATATAAGCTTTACGTTTGCACTCGCGAGCGTTTAGCGTTATGCATGAAGGTTAACCCTTGCCCTTACTCGCGTGGCTACGAGCCCAGCCACTCAACTTATATATAGTAGCAGATAGAGGAGAGAGAGAGAGAGAGAACGAAGAGACGTTTATGTACAAAGCACGAATAAAATATTAAGACACACGCTTAAATGACGACGACGAGCTGGCGGTGCTCTCTCTCGTATCGCTTCTCTCTTTCGTCGTCTCAGGAAAAAAAGCGAGAGCTCGGAAGCTCTCCACAGGCATATAAGCTGTATAGCCGCACCGCGCGCCGCCGCCGCCTTGTTTATTCTCGTTCTTTCTATACAGATGTATATCTCACGCAGGGTGGCTCGTAGCAGATCTCTCTCTCTCTCTCTCTCTCTCTCTCTCTCTCTCTCTCTTTCTCTTTCTCTCGACGCCAAACAGTCTGAATTGTTTCCGCAGGGCAGGGCAGAGACATCAGACTATAAATGCCACTAGCGTCGGGCTCGTTAGCGCGTCTCGCGCGCGAGCAATTGCAATTGCTAAAGGAGCTCGTGCTGCTGCTGCTGCTGCTCTGTAAGCTAGCGCGTTCTGTGTATGTATATATCGCACTAGCAGCAGCTTATGCATAGAGGAGCGTCTGTGCATATATACCCCGTACGTTTGTGTACATTCATATAAGCATGCTTTTCTGAACAATAGACAAGATTGAAGATTGTTTTCATTGTTGTAAACATTTCATTGTAACGTTATTTGCGAGTATCAAATGAAAAATCCGTTCCCCGTACAATGCGTCTTTTGTCTGCCACAGATGAAAGTATATTATAAACTTATAAACTTAGTAATAGAATGAAAAAAAAAAAAATTAATAAGTCATACGAACTGTATTTGTAAAAGGGTAGCGAGAGTAAACGAGAATTTTTTTCCCTTTTCGAAAATTCACCGGGCATTATTTGATAAGGAAATATCGGTTATGTAATAGACGACTCGCATCATAGATATTTGTACACATACACACAAACAGCCAAGAAAAAGGCAAAAGAAATACAACAAGTCGGGGAAAATGCACAGTGCGTGCACAGAGCCGCACAGCCGCCCGTATACGCGAGCCGTATATATATTTGTAGACAAGACAGCGGATATATGCTCTTGGGTTTATATTCCCAATAGAAAGCCGTGTATAATGCGTATGCACACATACACAGACACGCGGCGCACATCATGTCTATGTATACGTAGTGTCCCATTTCCATTCAACAACAGTGCATTTATATCTTACCCTAGAGCTTTTTACGCGTGCGCGCACGTGAGCTTAAATTTTTCCTTTCTTCCTCACCCTTTTTTTGACCCCCTTTTTCCTTTTTTCCTCTACTTTCTCTCTCTTTCTTTCTCTCTCGGTCCGTAGAATCGCGCATGGATGGTAAGCGTACAAGTTTCACGAAAGAAAACCGACGAGAGCTTGCGCGCGCGTTATGCGGTGCATATACATATAATGTGCGCCACGCGCACGGGTAAAGAAAAAAAATTACCGCGAGAAGTTGGGTTGAATATGTGCCCAGACCCTTTACGCCCGCTTACGTATGTATGCGTGTGCGTGTGTACGCTGCATACATAAAGAGTCTTGAGCATGTGCGCGGGCGAGCGGGCGCGGGTTTAAACACATGCGCGTCGCTCGCTCGCTCGCGAGCAAAAGTGCAAAAGAAGCCAAGTCGCACTAATGGATATTCACGGTCCGACGCGCGTACCTACGCCTGCGGTATACACGGGCGAGAGGTGCAGTAGCAGCAGCAGTTAAAAGCACATTTTTACTCGAGCGCCTCTTTGCGCGCCATCCCATATTCGCGCGTGTGGTAGACACACACATAATCACACGTATATATAGTGTATGTGTTTATTAGCGAGTTTTGAATACACCGGTAACAGCTAGCGATCTTTGCATATACACACTTGCGTGTATATACAGCGAAGTTTCTCCGCCAACGCGCTTTAAACGAGGCAAAAGCTCGACACGTAATTAAGTTGTTCTCCAATTGTTTATGCTTTATTGAACGACCCGGGGCAGCAATTGTCACCGTATATATGCCATATATGCCGTGTGCTGCTCTACTGTATGTGCGCGCAATTTTGCCCACTTTCGAGGAATGTGCCACGAGAGATACTCTCCCGGCTTGAAATTGCACTGCAGTGCTAGGTAAATGACCATGTCTTATGTAAGGTGTATTATTACTCACGTCGAAGCTGGAAAAGTCGCCTTTGCCGGGCGGTCCTGGCGGACCTTGAGCTCCTTTTTCTCCGGCTACGCCGTCGCGGCCGGGCTCGCCCTTGGTGCCTTGGGCGCCCTCCAGACCTCGGGGACCCATGTCGCCTTTGTCGCCCTTCGGTCCGGGTGGGCCGAACTGGCCACGCTCGCCCGGTGGACCTGCCGAGCCCTGTTTCGCAAATAATAGGCAATGCGATTAAAAAAAAGGATTTACCTCGAACTTTAATCTATATTTATGGAAATATTTCACAGTTTTAAATATAATTTTAGCATGGTTTCAGAGTCTTTTGTGGAGAAAAAAACTTCATATATATTCAGCACATATCTCTTTCGTAAACTCGCATTAACGGTGTCTCATTCGGTGAATTATATCCCCCTCGCATACTAATTGTATTTTTCATAATTTTTTCTCTCGCTCGAGTTCATACTTACCCGCGAATCATAAAGGCTTGCGAGAAATGAAAATTCATTTATATACTTTCGAGTAGAAATATACGGCCAGATCGTCCGAGCGATTTGGCACGATATTTATAATCTCGCATTTCATCGTCGTCGCATCACACGTATACAATACCGTTAACCCGAGTGGTCCAGGTCGGCCTTCTTTGCCCGGTGGTCCGGGATCGCCTTTCTCGCCCACCAGCATCTGCGGCATGATGAACGAATTCATAACCGCGCTGGCGTTGCATCCGCAATCGCCGGGATCGCCTTTTGGTCCGGGTGGTCCTTTCGGCAGTCTCGTTATCAAATCCTGTCACGAGTTTGTTGTACGACGAAAAAAGAAGAAGAAGGAAAAAATTAGAATCAATATTTTTTTCTGCACGAATCTGCGCCAGCAGCAATGAGAACATACATTATATATATTTGAGTTTCACATTTCTTAAATATTCACGCTGCGCATATAAAAGCGTGCTCACGATGCCTCTATAAATTTGCTGCGCGCACGTGACCTCTTGAATTGATTATTCAAAAAATATGTGTATTTATAACTTTTTATATAAGTTTTATGCGAAAACTTGAGACATTCACGCGAGACTAAAAAGTACAAAAGTTTTTCAAGTCATACCTCATCGTTGAGATCATAGCTTCTGCCAGGCGGTCCCGGAGGTCCTCTCACGCCTTCGCCCTTCTCTCCTTTGTCACCCTTTTCTCCTTTCGCCTGATAAGAGGCTGTACGGCCGGGCAGTGTATGGAGAGTAATTTTAAAAAAATTGTCAACTCGTGAAAAACTCGAGCGGAACATAATTCGCATTTAAAAATTTGTACGAGATGTCGCAAGCTTACGATTTGGAATCGGCGCCGGAGTCGTGGCAGGAGTCGCTGGTTTCGGTTCCTCGATGCTGTCCTCGTTGCCTCGGACGATCTAAATATACACATCACATGAATTAGTTGACGTTTTATTGAATGTTTTATTAGTACAAAAGCAGTGGTTAGTATATAGTGAAAATAAAAGAAAACCATCGCGGGCATGTCAGTATCGCATCGAGAGCTTGCAAAAGTTCAGCCGCCACCGATAAAGTTGAAGTTTACCTGCGTGTATACATGCGATGATTAAGAACTATGCAAAAAGTCTTTATCTGTGTATTAGTTAAAGCCACGCGCGCAGGCAGGATGAGTTTGCACGAAATCAAGTTAAATTAGCGGATGGTGAAAAAAGATTCATGTCAGTCTCTAGAGCATCGGTGAGTGAACGAGTGAAAAAGCTCGATTAAACGTCAAAAATTTCCTAAAAAAAAGCAGAGGAAGTACGCGACAAGAAATCGTGTGACACTGACGATCGAGTGTACGTCGAGGTTGTCGTGTGCCAAGAATCCTCCACTTCTCTCTCCCTCTCTCTTCTCTTCCTCTTTCTGTATTTTCCTTTCTCTCTCTCTCTCTCTCTCTCTCTCTCGCTCTCTTGCTCTGTACAGCCTCTATACGAGTACTTGGCTTCTGACAACAGTCTGAGCATATATACACACGGAGAGCAAGAGAGAGAGAGAGAGAGAGAAGTTCGTGTATGCTCGACCGAGAGAGAGAGACAGAGAAAGGCTTGTCCCTCCGCAGCTCGAGCTTTACGTTTAGAACGGAGTTTCGTGAATTTTTAATGTTCGATTTCCTCTACGCCCGAGCTGCCCTCGAGTCCCTGGTCTTCCTTTCTACGTCCGTTTCTCCCAGCGATGTATGCATGCGCAGCTGCTATTTTCCGCCAAACAATGACCTCACTAGCATAAGGATTTTTCCCATCCTTTTACTCGGTAATCGTGAATGGATATTGCAAGTACAAATTAGATGCGTTACATTAGATTTAGGAGTTCGAAAAGCTACACGTAATGTAAAATGTGCTATTGGCAATATATTTTGGAAATATTTTTAGATTTTACACGGAGAGAAATATTGTATTGAACATTATCAGTAAAAACTCTGCTATTACAGTTTTTCCTGCCATTTACATGCTAAATATCACGATAATATTAGTTATTTTTGTAGCTCGCTGCATCGCAATAATCTCTATAAGTTTATTCTAAAAATTGCTATGTTACATAGTACATATTGACCTGTAGCAAAATTTAAAATGTACTGTAAGAAATTTTAAAGTTTAATTAGCCCGACTTTCAGCGCGCTGCGCGCGCTCTCTTTTTTCTTATCCCATTTTGCCATTTTTCAATATTTAAAATAGAAAAATAAAATAAACGAAGATTATATTATAAACTGTAAAAATACGCAATGGGTCGGGTTTTCGCCTCAGCTTCCCCCCGAGGAAACCAATCAAAATTAGTGTTAAACCGTCAATAGGTTAATATTCCACTTTCTTAACTTTCTACAACAGTCGTATTGGTGTGCCACTAAACAATTGCAAGTTACTGAACGACTAATCACAGCGCTTGTAAACTGCTCACGCTAAAAAAATCACCACTTTTATAGGATAGGATAGTATAGGATAGGGTAGGATATTACGAAATTCGTATTGTGTTGAAACAAGATTGATCATAATCGGAGCTTTTTGATTTCATCAACAGATGGAGCATTGTAAATCCGCAAGTGACTTAAAGACGTTATAAGTACAAATTATCGAAGACGTTACGTATGTAATAACAACATTCGGTAGTTTGGTTTTACGTAATGTATGTAATAATATTTAATAAAATATTTCTCTCCGTGTCAGAGGTTAATTTTTAATAGAGGTTTACTTTTAATATGTAATATCAAATAGTTATCAGCTAGCAGTAAATCCAGTCGCGCAGTTATGAATGTAACACAGATCGCTTGATAGACCACTCGTGAATTTATGTATCATATACGCGCAACAATGGGTCACATGCATACGTAGGTGTACGTGCACGCTATACACAGTCGCGCAGTCATCAAGGAATCGATATGATAAACGAGGCTAAGAATTAAAGAGGTCAAACATTTAATGTGGGAACCTTTCCGGTGTACATAGATATATATATAATATTGGATATATACGTATTACGCCGCGGCGGCCCTCGTCGACTAGAGAGAGAGAGAGAGAGAGAGAAAGAGAAAAGGCACTGCAGACTCTAGTGATTAATACACTCGCAGAGTGCACACAGCTCCGACTACTACTGTCCAGTCAGAGAGTAAAAGAGAGAGAGAGAAAGAGAGAGAAAGAGAGCTGCGCAGAGAAAGCTCGAAAATAAACGCTCGCAACGCTTCCGCAGACGGAATAAGCCCTGATATTTGGTCGCGGCGCGGTACGCGCGCGCGCTAAGTGTTTTTCGATAATTGTCCATAACGAGCCGATAGATTTGGCTGCCGTTATCATTTCGCTTCCTCCCTCTCGTGTGGCCTGCGTATATAGATGTATAGAATAGATATATAGATGTATACCCGCGTTCGAGAGCCCGAGGCCGGGACCGGAGCTGTGTGTGTGTGTGTGCGCGCGCGCGCTGCTGCACGTTTAATTTTTCAACTGCTAATTAATCGACAACAAAAAAGACTGTCGAGAGAGCCGAGAATCGGAGCCAGAGAGTGAGAGCAAATGTAATTTTAATGCCTCCAACCTTTCCTCTGTACGTGTATGTGTATAATTCGAAGACAGACATAAAAACGGCTTGGCGAAAAAAATTAGAAAAACAAGCGTTTCACATGTTGTCGGCATTACCGGGAGGGTCATAGTGGGTTGTGTACCTATATTACGTGCCGTATACGTTCGCGCGCTCACACACAGACGCGCACGCGCACGCTGGCCACGTCATTTATTGGTATAAATCAGGATAATGAAAGCTCGTGTCCTGTGCGCGCGATACACGGCGGCAATTCTGCATGTAGCACACACACACGCACATAGTCATCATCGGCGAAAAAAGCTCACGTGCAAGCTCGCAAGCACACGCGTGTATATACGGGTTCGCGCGTATAGGTAGTTATGAATATATGAAGCGGCAGCAGCCCCGCCGACGAACCGCGTCGATCATCGGTGCACTTCGCGATGGCGCGTGAAAACGCAAATTTGCCTCGCTTCAGTGTATGTCACCTGCTTGCCGTGTATATAACTATACTATACAGACATACACACCCAAATTGTATATATACTACTACTGCTACTACTATCCGACCACTACTACTACTGCAATGTGTGTAAGTCGTGGCTCGCGCGCGCGTAAAATAATGAAATCAATCAATCAGTCGGTTGTGTCACACGTGCACAACAGTGCGGGCAGGGCTACTCTGGGCTTTCGTGTATAAGCAACATTTCAACAACGCGCCCGCGCGCGGAGGGGTTAGCTACAGTGTCGGACTGCAAATAATTAATGCTTCCTCTGTCGCGCTTCAGAGTGCCGCGCACCCACACACACACACACGTATACACAATGTATAGAGAGAGCAATAAATATGTATATATGCTATATTTACAGGTGTAGCCGCCGTCGTACGGTATACGTGTGGCAAATTCACAGCAATGAGACTTTGACACGTATTACAAAATAAACGCCGCCGCCACACGCGGCACACACGCGCACAGACACACACAGCTGCAGTTTTTACTTATTGAAATGTCCAGCGGTGTGACGATTCGCGTGGCAGCTACACACGTAAGCGCGTGATAATAGCAGCGAGTCTATCCGTCAGTCCGCCGCTGCTGCGTGCAGTGTGCGCGAGCATATGTACATAAATCAGCGACACGACGGCGTGGCGTTTCAACGAGTGCTGGAGTAGAAAAAAGCGCATTCTGCGCGCTCGCAAGCTCTCTCTTTCTTTCTCTCTCTTTTTGACGTTTCCGTGAGCTTTGAGTCGTTCTCTTTTTCTCTCTCTCTCTCTCTCTCTCTCTCTCTCTCTTTTTTAGCGGTTGAGGTAGCAGTAGCGCAAGCGGCGCGCGAGCTATCTACTCCGGCAAATGAGAATAAGTATTCTTCAAAGACAACGCGGAAACAACGACTTGAGAGAGAGAACGAGTCGGAACCTTTGTGGGACTGCTGCTGCTGCTGTGCGCAGCTCGCTCGTTTCGGCCCGCATAGACTACATAATATACAGTACACGCCAGGCGCGCGCGCTATACCTACACTCCTTTCTCTCTCTCTCTCTCTCTCTCGCGCGCGTTACCCGGCTTATACCGCAAAACGACTTTACCTTATATACGCTCACTTTGTGAATGCACACGCGCGCGCGTCTGGTTAAGGTACAACTGCACGCACATATGCGTGTGTGTGTGTGTGAGTGTGGGTGTGTGTTATATACCACACGCAAGTGCGTCGGTGCGTGTGCGTGTGTAAGTGTGGATGATGTGCGCAGTAGTAATTGGAAATATAACGCGTGCACTGCCTTACACGTGTTTCGGCGGCGGCCGGGTTAATAAGGGCAACTTCATTTGCAAAAGTTATTAACGCGCGTTAAATTTACGAAGAGCCACGAAAATTGAACGAGACGCGCACCGCGCGGCGGCAGCAGACACGTGCGGAATTGGTACCAGTAGTATAAGCGGGAGCAAACGGTGCATGTAGCAGCCGAGCTGCCACTGCGTTATTGCCGCTGCCAAAGCTGCCGCTGCTGCTACTGCCGCTGTCGAAAAGCTCCTCGCAATACGTACAACACAGACCATACTTTATAGATACATCTGCAAAGTAGTGGTAGTATGGTAGCGGTACGTATAGTAGTATGTAGTAGAGCCCCTTTTAGTTTGAATTTGCAAAAGGGAGGGGTAAGAGGCTAGAAGCTGCGGCGGCGACTGAGTCGATAAATTACGCAAACGAAGCTGCGCATCGTATACACTTTATACATACGTACACGTATATGCATATAAGCGCATACACAGAAACACACACTAAGCGCATAGAGATCGAGTAGTAGTATATAGTATATATACGTAAGCTAAGCACCTAGCGTTAGCGTGTGTATGCACTTCGACTCGTCTCGCACTCCACACACACACAAGCAGCCGCTCGTATACACTTAGTCTGGTGCGCTCTATCTAACCAGCGGCGCCGAGCGCGCAAGGTTTTCGAATTTCGCGAGATAATTAGCTGCTTAGCTGCATTGTACATGCAAATATATTTGCCCTGTGTATTCTGCGTGTATGTAGATACACGCGCCCCGCGTAACCGACAGGGTGAGAAAAGCTCCTTGCGGATTAATATTGTTGACTCGACGAGCAGCAGCGCGAGTATTTTGTCGATGTTAATTGCATAGAGCTCGCACACGCTGAGCTGCAGGCCTTGAGCTGCTACTTGTGAGCTTGCGAAATATTGCATGGGATGTAAAGATTCGATGAAACTTGCGCCCGATCCCTTTGGCTTAAAATACGCATGATGAATAGTTTACAGGAATGAAAAATTTAAGGGATTGACGAAAGAAAAAGATACGAGATCTAAGTTAAATATAGTTAAAGTTATTAGATTGAATTCGATCGAATTTAAACTTTTTCGATGAAGACTTTATATTTTTTAAATGCTGCCGAACGCGCTCAGCGAGGACCTCATGAAGTATTTTTATCTTAAATTTATTTAAATGAAATTTCAAACCGATCAACTCCATTTCAATAATTGGATTTTTATTAATTTTTAAGTACGTGTCACACGGGATTGAATTTAGATGCAAAATTGCCTAGAACTACTGTAATAGTTATGAAAAAGAATCTAAAGCAAAGCAGCGAGTTTTTTTTTCTTTTTTTAGTCACAGATCAGTAATCGCTCTTGAGCATCAAACCGGGCGAATTCCTGGCACGTTCTTTGGCACACGCAAGAATACAACTCACGGGTACTCCGTAGGGACTGATTTCTTCTAAGTCACTAAATAAGTCGACGTCTTCATCTCCCGAGCCATCTCCCGAGAAATACTAGATAAGAGCAAAGGAAGAAAAGTAAGAAAGGAAAAAATGTAAGTATAAAGGAAAATCAATGTTCGGTCGTTAAAGCACGATAACGATATATTCTCGAGAGACTCGTTACAAATATCCCGGAGCAAATGGAATCATTTTTATTCACATACTTGGAATTCCTTCCCCGGTATTTGCCTCGTAACACGTTATACCCGGCATAATATATACGTAAGTCAAATCCGATCGAAGCCCTGTACGTGCACCCCTTCGTTATAAGTATACGAGTCTCGGCGTCCAAGTCGTCGTCGTTTTAAACAGAAGTTGAATGTACAGTCGCAGTCACTGAGATTTTGTTTAACGTTAAAAGCTCCCCGGGTCCGAAATTATTATTTGTTTCCCCGAGAGTAAAATTGATTTTCATAAATAGGACGCTTCGTTTCGTTTATAAATTGGAAAATTTCCCACGCACTGTACAGGCCTCTCTCTCTCTCTCGCAAGCAAGCGAACAAATTGAGCAAACTTTTGTTAAATTCATAGCAACGAGTCGTGTACGAGCTAACTGAAATCGAATAAAACATCGTTAAAAGTTAACACGAGCAAATTTTCGGGCAATCAATATCGATTGAGTCAATACACGACGTTTTAAAAGTATGCGTATATTTTTCCTTGACTGTTGTAGCATTCGAAACGAGTATCTTTTCATTTTGCGACTCTCCAGGACGCTTCATTTACAGAGAGAGAGAAAAAATTTATATACAACTTTGAAAAGTTTTTTTTTGCTGCAAAAGCAGTAGCAACCATGTCAGACGTATCACGCGCGAGAATCTTACACTCTAAAATATTGTGTCAATGTCGACTCGCGTCGGGCGCGCGCGCGCGAGCAAAGGAAACTTTCTTGACGAAAAAAATAAAGAAAAAAAAATAGAGAAAAAAGAAGCGCATTCAGAAAACGTAAAAACACTTGAGGTTGTCGGAGGTCTGAAGAGGTGCAGTGCGATATTGAGATGAGAGAAGCGAAGAAAAATATACGCAGTTGGTGAGCGAGAGAGAGTGTATCGTGTTGAGAATCTTTTGACACAGGTGTTTTTCTTTTTCTTTTTTTTTGCTTTGCTTTTTTTCATCATATATACGTATACACATACATACATACAGCATTCGCGTGGCAAATCCGAGTTTCATTTCAACTTGTGCCATCGAGAGAGTACGTATACACAGTAGTTCCCGCGAGATTACAGCGTTTATAACTTGGTAAATTGTGAAATTTTGTCGGATCGTATCGGACGTCAAAGTCGGAAATGTTTTGAAATACGACGGGGAAAAAATATAACATTTTTAAAAATATTTGCTTATTACTTTGTAAATAAAAAATTGTTGGTACTTACGTTAAAGTCTTCATTGCACTTGACGAGATCTTGAGGATATCCAATATGTAATTTTAACGTTTGCACCAAGCCCTTCAAATGAGTCATTCATATGATTAAAAATTTGATAATTCGTAAAATTTTATAAAACAATTTTCATATAGTATATTATTTTGATGAATGTTGTTGAAAATCAGAAGAGACGACTGAAGCATCGTAATTCTTGACGCTCGAAGCAAAATATCACAATTTTTCTCTACTTCCATCGGTCCGTTTGCTCGTATCCGATCGAGAGCTTAAAGCCACTCCAGACATATAAAGGGGTTAATTTTTTTATCAATAAATAAGGCACAGCTTCGCAATTGACTGGCTTATTGAATGAGAGTTTAACACACGTGCTCGGCACCAAAAATGCAGGCCCCGTCAATACAGTTGATTTTCAATGACTCGTTACAGCAGGAATTTTCTTTATTGTCAGTTTTATCGAGGATTTGCGTGCACGAATATTGGCTTGGGGGAAAGCTGTTTCATACGTACAATGCACCTACAGTAACTTTCGGACGCTCGCTACACGTGCGTGCATTTGCTCGATAGTTGACATTTTGGATATACAAGTGTCGCTTTTTCAATCTCAATTCTCTAATCATAATCTAACCCAGCCTCTTATCGGTCTCAGACTATCGACCAATTCGGCTGCAGCGGCCTTCTTCACACCATCATTTTTTACCTAACTATCTCTTCAGGTAAACATAACTTTGAACAATTGCACAATTTTCCTTGCTGTGCCTTATACAGTTATTTTTACTTTAGCACTTGCAGATTCGCGCAAAAAGAGTACTCGCCATCTAGTGGTGGAGACTTGAACTGGAATTACCGTATTTGAAGTGGATGAAAATTAGTATTCACTTTTTGAAACAGTTATTTACAGACGATTCCTAATGTTTAGAATTTCTGTTAAATTAGAGATAAGCGAAAGTGCGGCAAAGTAGATTAAATTTTTGTCCAATGAAAATCACGAATGTTTCATTATCAATACAAATTATGGGTCTTTCTTTTCACTCAGAGATTGAAATGAAATAACGAATCACCGCGCTATTTTGTCAATCATCTCTCCGCGATTGGACACGCACGGAGACGTTTTTTTGAATAGACACCAATCGCGACTCGCTACTACTTATCTCTCGAATTTAATATGCCCCGATTCGCGCATTCACGATAAGTAGTTCCATTATTACGGCATATTCAGCTTTATGCACGCGTGATATAAATATTTACAGTTCTACGCAATTACTATGTGTACAATATAACGACGCGATACACGCATGCATTGCATTCTATACATCGTGATTCCGAGTAAATACAATCGCTTTTGCGAGCATACGCGAAAGCATTTCTCGCTTTGTAAGCGAGATGCCGAGGATCGAGGGGTGCGGGGTGGTGTGCAACGCGTACGCGCGCGTGTATGTGCAGCGCTTGTACCTGCGTATGTACGTGTATAATATTAATAGTGCACTACAAAACGGCAGTAATGCAGTAGGTCGAAAGAAAAGCATCTCGTTTATTCGCGTACGTACGTTCTTTTTTTTTCATACGTATATAGGATTTACTCGTACGGAACTCGTATATATACCATGGGTGTACGCATTGTTGTTGCTGTATGCGTTATAATATGCATGTATGTACACGTGCCACGCAGGTATGTGTAAAAAAATTCATAACATATGTGACTGTATTTCCGCCGGCTCTACTTTTTGACGTTGTTGTCGTTGTTGTTGTTGTTGTTGTGGTTGTCGTGGAGTATGTACTTTTCTTCTTCGCCGCTGTTTTTTTTCTCCATAAAACAAGGGGGCTCGCGGAACGTTTTCTGGATCACGGGTAATATCTTTTGACGCTTAACGACATGCCAGCTCGAGCGAGCAGCAGCAGCGGCACATCGGGTCGCTCGCGCCGCTCGAGTCATGACATAGCTCACCCACACTCATAATACTTGGCCCGCGTATGCATATCATACACACGTGTCACGTAGTATTAGAAGGGGGGCACAAGTATAAGTCGCTCTGCGGAATACCACGAGAGAATTTTTAAAAAGCCAAGTGGCCTAGAATAGAATTTCGAGAATACGAGTCTCTCGACTTTGCGTCGGTGCATAAGTCGCGTGGCACACGAGACGCTCTGCTCCGTCTCTCGCATGAAGCGGCGTCGGCGGCATAAGGAAGAAAGTTTACCGATCTTGTTCGTGACTTGGTGGCTGCAGAAGCTTAAACTAGCAGTGGTATAGCTGTGGAACAACTCGCGCACACATTGTGTAAGTTAAGTGTGCAGCTGCATCGGGTGTAGAGGAGCCGCGGGGGCGATAGGCAGCAAGGGTAGAGCTAGCCATGCAGCAGTAGCAGCAGCAGCAGCAAGCAGCCGATCTGCATACTGTATGCGGCTGAGAATATTCAATCGCCATCGTTTACCAAGGAATGTCAGGCATTCTTCAACATGCAGTTATTGAACTATGCGCGCGCCGATCCGGCCTCGCTAATATTATAGCCCTTATTCCCGGGTAATAGCTAATTTTAATTGGTTTTTTTTTGCCATTAAATACGGGGTGGAAACTGCCTGTATGCATTACATACGCATTACAAATGATTCAATCGGCGGTTTAACGTACCTCGAAGTTTGCAAGCCAAGGTTGGGCAACGAAAAATCAAAAAAAAAAAATAAATAAATAAACAAATTTAACTTGCAACGAAAAACAACAAATATGTACCGATGGAAATAAAAAAATATAGTACTGGTCGAAGTTCGTTTGATTACGCGTTGATTTGCCCGATGGATATTTGATGAATATTTTTCGATCGTTTTGTATCAAAACCTCTTGCGCGTAAATTCAACACTTTGAAACCGGTATATTTAAAATAATTCATTCGACTGCCGAACGTTGAAAATCACGGAAAACTCTTAGCGCGCGCCGCTCGCGGCTCGTAATGCGCTAGACTGCGTAAGCCTCTCGAAACTGCTTGAATATGTATTATTTAAATAAATAGAGGAGATACTATGACGCGGGTGGATCCCCGAATGAAACGAAAACTTGAAACTCAATTATCTTAAAAATACGAAAAGAAGATCTCTCTCCACCTCTCTATCTGCAGCACGCTCGAAACAGCTCGGCTGGCTGGCTGCCTGCTGCGCGCGGGGGCGCATTAAACGATGCGCTTTAATGCACAAAATCCGCTTGAAATTTTCGACGCCAAAATCAAAGTGTGTGACAGTTTGCACGGATCACCATTATACGTATCTCGCCAAACGCTCGCAACCACGGCTGCGGCGAGTTTTCGGCTGCTGCTGCTGCGTGTGCACAGATCGGCCCCCACGATAATTTACCAGCCGCACGGACACGGCCAAAAGGAAAAGTTCGGCATAGATTTAATTATGAAAATACCGATCTACGAATTAGTGAACTTCCCCATACGTCGCACGGCTCTGATGCAAACGTATTTGAAACACACCGCGGACGAAGCTGCACATATAAACCTACTTTTGCGTCCCACGCATGTTTAGTTTTCGAAGCTTAATTAGCCGAGCTTTTCCAGTTCTGTCACTAAGCGCGCACCGGACTTATATGAACACACGCGTGCGTGTGCGGTTGTTTTCGGGGCTCGCTCGCTCGCTCACGAATTTTTGGAGCTTATAGTCGTGGTGCTGGCGGCTGGTCGAAGTTTTGGGGCCAAAAGGGCGCAAAATTTTCGACAACACGCGAATCCGTCTGCACACAGATAGATTCGCGCAGCGAAGCTCGCTCTCGGTGTAATACGTCGATCCAAAATATATCGGCTGCGGGCGTCTCGCGGGCCTGGGCTCTAAATTGGCCGAAGTAACTTATATTAAGCCAGAGGCTGTTATCCTGTCCAAATCCTTTCCATCCGCTCCCCGCTCCCCCGCGCTCACGTGAAAGTAGGTATACGAAATTTTGACAAGGTGCTGATATTATTCCGACTATAATCTTAGTTTCGGTGTAACTACGAAAGTCGTGCAAAGTATAATTATCTATTCTCTCTTATTAGCCGTGGCGCAGGCAGGAGCCAAGCGTCAATCAAGCGAGCGCGGGGCCCCCGAAAACCTATACCTATACACGCGCAGCCCACCTCCTCTATCCTCTCGCTCTCTCTCTCTCTCTTGCTTTCCGAGTCTGTCTTGCAACTGTTTGCTCAGCACAAAGCACGCAGCGCACGTCGTTCGGGCTTGGGCACATTTCAACGACCAGATTTAAACTACTTAATGCGCAGCTCGGGGGAGAGCTTTCGCTTGTTTCGTTAGCGTTATTAGCATGTTAGATTCGAAGATTACCTCTTTAACTGCTGGGACGAGCCCCAATCGCTCTGGGCTCGAGCCGTACGTATAGTTCGAGAGACTACTCCCTTTGTCATCGAGCTTTGCCGCACAGAGCGCATTTTTAATATTTCAAAACTCGAAAGCTCTCGCGATGCGTTTACCGATGTAATTTTAGTGCGGTATTATATCTATGGTGGAAAGGGCTAACCAGATAACTCCATTTTTCGTGTTTTCGAGAAAAACACGTTTTAAGTTGCGCACGATAGCCTAGCTAGACGCGGACGACTACAGATCTGTACCTATGGTATTTTCACCTACTATGAGGTATCTTTTGACCCGTATATCTATTAATTTGAAAGTGTGGTTGCGTAGCAGAAAATGTGGACTTATCTCGTTAGCCCTTTCCCCGCTTAGCAGATAAGTCCACTTCTGCGGGAACTGGTTTTCGAAATCGATGTTTTGCCTGTATATCACGATGAAAACTATATCCTACAATTCTACTTTGTAAAATATTGCTCATGTATAACTTTATCAAAATTCCAGAAGCCCTATCATTTCACGTCAACTCTCCCAATGCCGTACAGCGCGGCATTATTTAGTCAAATCGCTAAATTTATAACTCGCTATAAAAGTATCTGAATGCACCTACAAGAAAAAAGTAACCCAACATTTCG
>CACVKI010137042.1:0-10026 GCA_902732785.1 Trichogramma evanescens | reverse complement strand
GGTTGTTTTCTGCACTTTAGAGCTGTACAACTGTGAATAAGGATTAAAGTGAGTTTGATATGTTTCAAATGAACAAACCCCCCAAAAAACAGCAATATTAAATAACGGCAATAATGGTTTNATGCAGATTAAGAGAACATTTCACTAGAGTAGCAGCTAGGATTTTGGTTCAAACGGTTTCATATTCAGTAGCTTACATTCTTTTGAACCCTTACTACAGAATTTGGAGGTATTTTCGTCAAACCTATATGTTCTTCAAGCACACTGTGTCTCTGCAGACTAGGCGGTCTGGACTTCTCTAATATTCTCGGTCAGTGCAACCGGTCGGGCAACTGGCCTGCAATGTCACCTCCGATGACTCACGCAACACCCAAGCGTTACGCCGGAGCAGCCGCATCCAACCAGCCTGACGAGAACAACAACAATGTCGTAAACCAAGAAGGATTTGTACTCGTTGACCGTCGTCGTCATCGCCAGCGTAATCAACCGGAAATAACATCTGGATCAGTCCGCGCCCAGCAACAGGCACAACCAGTGCATCGTAGAGTTCACCATTGACCAGATGCAATCATTATCAAGGCGAAGGATATGTCTACGTATGCCGACATCTTACGAACACTCAAGTTGGACCCGACGTTGCAGCGTTCAAACCATCAGACGCAGTCTGCTGGTTGGGGGCCCATCCTGTGGAACGTTATGTACGACGCTGTTCTGTACCTCAAGTTCAGAGGCAACGTAAAGATCGTCGGCTTTGCTGACGACATCGTCTTGGTGGCCAAGCACCCGTGGCAGATCGAATACGATCTGAACTCTGCCATCGAGCAGGTGCGATGCGCGCTTCAAGAACACAGCCTGGTAACGGTTGACCATAAGACTGAGGCCTTACTTATTACTAGCAGGAAGGAAATGGTGACCATCACCTTCACAGTAGGCGACTGCAGTATAAGGTCGTCCCCCTGCATCCGCTACCTGAGCCTACACATAGACTCCAGGCTGAGGTTCGACCAAAATCTCCGAATCGTCAGTGAAAAGGCTGCAAGAGTGGCTGAAGCCCTCGCAAAGATAATGCCTAACACTTGTTGGTCCAGAAGTAGCCAACGAGATCTCTATGCCCATGTCGTTGACTCGATCCTCCTGTATGGAGCACCCATCTGCAGCTGTGCGAAGGAGACGCAGGCCTACATCCATTAAGCAGAGGCTGTACATCGACGAGCCTGCCTGCGCGTGATCAGCGGGTGACCACGCGTCTCCTACGATGTGACGTAGTTGATAGCCAGCGTACCGCCGCTGGCCTTACTAGCGGATGAGCGAGCGTGCATACACCAGCGCCGCTCCGAGGACTTCAAGGAGGAAGAGAGAAGAGAGACATTGGGCAACTTGCAGGCCCGGTGGGACCGGTCTTCAAAGGGCTGATGGACACCCCAGCTAATTCTGAAAATCACGGAATGTGTAGAGAGGAGACATGAAGAAGTGGACTACTATCTTACACAACTCCTGTCCAGGCATGGCTACTTCAAAAGCCATAGCCAGCGCTATAACAATACTCTTAGCGCAGAACTGGATAACATCGTCAGGCTCATGCTGGAAGCCGTGGATAATTTGAAGACGGTATTGTCTTTTGCGCAATCAGTTGTCTCCAGACTGAGGCAAGAGGCGCAAGAGGTGTAAAAACGATCCGGACGATGCTGCAAGAAGAAGTGGACGCTTCTGATTTCCGAACCCCTAATCACTGTAAGGTGGACGGAAGATGTACGGGAAATGAAACAGATGTAGCAGAGAAGCTCTATAGAGTCTCCACCTGAGTTACGTTTAACGACGGTTTTCGGTGGGGTACTCGTTTCGAAGAGCCACTGGCTGCAGAGTTCACTCTGACCACGTCCAAAAAAAAAAAAAAAATACGGAGTAGAGTCTGAAGAGCGAAGCAAGCAGGACGTGTGTTTCGTTCGAGCTCGTATATTCTCGACCTATTGTGACGATATACGTTGAACCAAAGTGCTTGTATGAATGCTACGCATTCACTGTGGCACGCTACGTTGGTGCATGTGTGTGTGCAGCCCCGCCGCTGTGTGTGTAAAGCTGCAACAAGCTATCTTGAATCGCGTGCCGGTTCCAAGTGCTACACTTGGCTACAAAATTATCGCAACAAAAAATTTCATCGAAATTTAGTTGATTTTGAAATGCTTCTATCTGGGGGTGTATTTATTGTATCGACACGAACTTTTTTTTTATATCTTGGAAATTTTGTCCTCTTTGAATCTATATATACTATGATTAGATTAAATATCGAGTTACCAGTAGTATTTGAGCTCAATACTAAAAATTACTGAAAAAATTGATTGTTTGAACGTGTACCAGGGATGATATGTCGTACTGACTTCTCGAGTTTACGCAGTTGCGCCGACGCGTCATTAGCCTAGCGAGTGGAGCGCCGAAGTTTGAACGCTTGGGCCGGGTTGCGCAGTGGGAGTGAGTGGGAGCAGCTGAGAAGCAACTCACTGTCACCCAAAGTCGGGGGCCAGGCCACAGCTTTGGAACAACATCGGTCCCCTTCTACTAACAACGAGCGTGGCGCATACGGTAGAGCGAGCGCCTCGCAATCTTATGGACTCGAGATCGATTCTCGACAAATTTTTTTTTTTTTTTTTTTTTAATAATTATATTAAAAATACAAATGTATGAGCGTGTTGACTTTTTAGTTTTAATTAATTTAACTTAAATTGGATTAGTTTAATTTAACAGAATTTTATACATAAATGTAAATTAACATTCGTAAAAATTATAGTGTATTACTGCCCTAGGCCACGAAAAATAGAAAAGTCCCAAGGTACGTGTAATTAGCTACCGTGGCGAATCCGAGGCCGATGAACACGTGCTCTTGGGTTTTCTTTTTTCGCTGCTTAGTTCTGTATGCTATTTTTCATACCCAGTGTCCCGAAAATCGCTCTTCCCACTTTGCACAGCTGCAAGGAAGAAGTCACTTTCGGGCCGCTGGTATGAAAAAAAATCCTCTAAATCATTCATGTATAAAATTCTGTTGACTGGAACTAAAAAGTCAACGCGCTCATACATTTACATTTTTAATATAATTATTTAAAAAAAAAAAAAAACTTTGTCGACAATCGATCCCGAGTCCATAAGATTGCGATGCGCTCGCATTACCGTATGCGCCACGCTCGTTGTTTGCAGAAGCGGGACCGAAGTTGTTGAAAAGCTGTGGCCGGGCCCCCCACTTTGGGTGGCAGTGAGTTGCTTCTCAACTTCTCCCACTCACTCCCGCTGCACCGCTCGACTCAAGCGTTCAAACTTCGGCCCTCCACTTGCTTGGCCAATGATGCGTTGGCGCGACTGCGCAAACTCGAGAAGTCAGTACGACATCGCATCCCTGATGTGTACCAGTACCACAGTAATTTGTTTATTGAAATCTTATATACACCACTGCAAAGTACTCTTTTTAACGAGTAGTTTAAAAATAATAGAGCTTTCTATGATTTTTTCAATGCCCTGTATATATACCTATAGGTCGTTGTGAAGGTACCATTTAAAGTACGTAAAATCCCTCGTTTAGCTGAAATCAACACGATTTTTTGGGCATTTTGCGTACACAAATCGTATCTTTAAAACGACCTACAGGGCGTTCAAAAAATCGTAGAAAGCTCTATTTTTTTTAAGTTTCTCGTTAAACACAGTACGTTGCGGTGGTTTATGTAAAATTTCAATAAAAAAATTACTGTGCGCTTGCCCTGAATATTAGAAGTTGAGCTGCCGATTTCACACCCGTAGCTAAACGCAGCAATGCCAAAGCTGAAAAGTAATCAATCAATAAATATTTTCAATGATTGTACGGTATGCCAATCTGTTGTGAGAAATGACAATATAATTAAAGCGTTGTAAAATACCAACGTTTTATGAGTTTACGATAATGGAGTTTAACTCGGTGTATTAGTCATTGTCACTCCCCACATCTTGTGTACGATCGCAAAAGCGAAAAATCAAGTCGCACCTTTACCTCGAGATTACTCGGTAAAAGCTGCTCGTTATCATGAATGCGAGCGAGCATGATGCCATGGGTCTTTGTGACGCAGTCTAAAATTTTCATGACTACACACAATTGTGTATGCTTGAGAGAAATGGAGTGACACGTCGCATTGTAAATGGTGATTTATGCTTTGGAGTGTAAGTGAGCCTCAATTTGAAGCCTCACCTCGTTTCTGATGCAGATGTAACACCCAGAGCGACTTGCCCCTCTATCCGAGGAAACAGAGATTGATTCGAGAAAGAAGAGAGAGAGATTCGCCGGAACTTCCACACGAATGCAAGTATTTTCTTTTCGCTCATGAATACGCTCCACTTATACTTTAGTCATACCGCGTATCAAGTCGTTTCACATGCAATAGATACGCAGTGGACGTCTCTAATCTGTAAGTGGTCTGCAAGCTCGTTAATACGTAGTAGCAGAACGCAAAAGTTGAGAAACACGTGGTATCTACCTCCCAGTGTCTATCCTAAAAGTGCGCGCATCTGCGACAAGCAGCTCACAAAAGAGACTCTCCCTACCGTCTCCTCACTGTAGACACGCTTCTACGTGCAACATAAATCGGAGCAATAGAGACGCTGTGCGATCGTATACACGTAACTCGTGAACTATCAAGAACGCAGTACCATAGCCGTAATACTATTCTCTCATTGTCGTACAGTACCACTGCGTTGGTTATACGTCAGCGGGAATATCGGGGTACAAATGAAGTCGGTGCAACCTTATTATTATTTCCGTCATTTATTTAGTTATTTATTAAATTCGGATGAAATTGTTATAAATAAAAGAATAATCTCTCACATAGAATATCAGACCTACAGGTGTTTTACGAACCCCCTCATTTAATAAAAAGAATAAAATTCAATGAAATCGGTACGCATCTTGCAGCATGCGTTATAAGGGACAGTGCTGTAGAACGCACACGTACGTGAGTCAGCGAGTGAAGTAGTAACAAACGCCACGAGAGCTCGTAAAAAAGCAGCGTTACCTTTCAAAAGCAGTGACCCCCTTGGCTACGTCATGGCTGTTCATGGAGTCTCTCAAACCGATGTTGATTAGAAATGCGAAAAATATTTTAATTAAACAACGAAACATCTGTAAGACTATCAATGCTTCACTCGCATTTTTGTTCGATATCCAATGCCGAGCAATGTGTACCAGAGCTTATGCATTTTTTACTAAGCTACCGTTTCTTCAAGTAAAAATTTTGTGCTCTATTTTTGCAAGCTCAAACATGGGATTTAATGTTATAAATGAGGTTGTTATCCCTAATCACGAGACTAGACCACTGCGTGCGTCCCTACTCAACAGACGTGCACTGCTGCACGCGTCTCCACCATGCGGTATCGGCCAATCCGCATGCGCCTCACTGTTTATATAAGTGGTGATCTGGATAAAGTTTTCGGAGACAAAATCTCTGCGTGACTAAATCTCCACGACAAAATTTCCAACGCATTTTTTAAAATTTTTTTATGTTTTTTAGGTATCTATAAATATTAATTTATTACTTTACTGGGTTATTTTGAGCTAATTTGTGATATTTTGTCTCTGAAGATTTTATCGCGGAGATTATGTCGGTAAGACATATAAGCAAGACACTTTGACCGACAGAAGAGTCGTCTCTTGGTAGCTATCCACAGCAAATTGACACTCGCATTCGTCCTTGCGCTAATCAAGCTTCCAAGAGTTTTGCCTTAGGGCAACTTCTCAATAGTGAACTTAGTCAAATTCAAAATACCTTTCTCATAGTTTCACCACCTTCCCTACTTTTCTACTTTGGAACTACCGACTCGGCCACTAGGTGGCACAGCGTCACGACAAACTCATGCCTGCAAGAGAAAGAGCAGAGTTCAGAGTACCTGTAGGAGTGCCTCTCTGCAAGAGTGAATCGACTTTGACTTTTCAATTTTCACAAGTTCGACAAAAAGTGATCGGACTTTTATGACTCGACCCTCACGAGTTGAGCAACGTAGTCAAACAACCCGAGCCTAGAACTCACCAACTTCTTCGTCGGTTATTCAGACTTTGACTTTCAGGAGAAGGCAAGCTTTTGTGACGTCCCTTGAAACAGGGCCGCACGTACCTTCATGTGACTCGACTTGTATCTCTTACGGATACAACTGGGAAGGTTAAGAAAGTAATGACTTTACAATTTTACTAGACAATTACACAAGATTTATTATTAGCTTACTCGTTAGATGTACAAGGGTCGGTCGTTGGCTGGTTGGTTTGCGTTCACTCCAATACACACCCTCACACACATTCTCTTTCTAGTAACTCACTCACGAACCCGCCCTTGGGCTGGTCGCACTCAACTGATTGTCCTTATTGATTGCTCTCACTCTCACTGTTGGTCACTCACGCTTGACCGTTACTCGGATTGTTACTCAGACTGATACTAAGTGTTGACCACTGTTTACACAAATTAACTTTTAATTTACTTGTTACCCGAACCGGCAGTTTGCTCTGACTGCACTATGTCCTACCCCGTTGTCGAATATTGTTAAACTCCCGAACCTTTGCCTTGCTCCGTTTATATATCTCTCGAATGCGGGTATTGGGTTTTCCTTATTGTTCAAGCGAAGAGATTCCGCTAAGCTACAATAACATGTTGTTTCTTCGTTTCAAAGTCGCGCGTGGCCCAGCTGTCATCATTCGGGTGCCATAAACCGATTTCGTACATCTGTTACACGCGCGTGTCAGAGAGTCGTATCTGCAACCGATCGTGTCGTTGGGAGATTCCCCGTTTGCATCATGCTGTCATAAACCGATTATGCACAGCTGTTGCTCACGCGTGTACCTGTTACCGATCGCGACTGATCGTGTCATCGGGAGATTCCCCGTTTGCGTCATGCTGCCATAAACCAATTATGTACAGCTGTTACCGCGCCTGGCAGAGAGTCATGACTCGTTTGTGCCAAGCTGATACTTGCATGTATCAGAGGGTCATAAGCCGTGTTGCGTGAGCGCGTTAGGTCACGTACGTTGACGGTGACGTCACACTTTGCTCAAGACCATTCATCAGTGGCGGACGGTCACAAGTCGGTTATCCTATGTCGTTTGATAGACAAATGTAGGGTTACAAAACTTTCTGAAATAAAAGGCTGAGACAACATTGATCATTCTAGGGGCACTCGTCACTCGTCCGTCTCGTGACTGTCAGATTATACTGTGTCGTGACTGTTAGCAAATACTGACTAAACATCTACGATGTTGGTAAAACTCTGCAAAACCTCGCAGACTGTCTACCAATACACTCAATATAAAATTGTACAACAAGGTCCAAAAAATTAGTCGGTAAATCATACTTCAGAGTGTTAGGTAAAAAAGAATTCGAAATAAATTTTTGTCGTTATAAAAATGTTTATCATGTAATTCATAGTTTGGCTTTGACTGAACTGAATTTGTTACCTACTCAGAAATAATAGCATTTAATATCATTATACTTACAAAGAGACGATTGTGTAAAAAACTTTAAAGTATTTGATATTTCAATTCCTGATGGTACTGGTTGGGTGCCATAGAGTAATCTCTGATAAAACTCATGTAAAGACGCTAATTTTAAAGAATCTAAAATAAAATAAGATATGATTTAATAGAAGATTTAAAACTGTGTGAAAACTAATTTTTATTTCAAATTTTTTTTATTGATTATTTTATTTTTTATAAATTATTCGTAAGAGTATATTTAATAGACCGGGTCGTTTTTGGAAAATTTTTTTGAATCGTCTGGGCTCATGGCTGAGCTGAAAGTTCAAGGTTTCAGCTGAAAAAAGCCGGGCTCCAGAAGTCCAAAAAGTGGCGAAAACCGGTGTCGATAGGCTCTTGAAGTTTAAAAACGTGCGTCAAAATCAAGTAGAGATTGAAAATCGGGCGATAGCCTGGCAGTTTTTTTTTATGACTAAAATTAATTCAGACAATACATTTTCTTGTGTATTTTTCAAAAACGGATACAGCTGGTGTTGTTTACCAACTGCGATGCAACACCCGTGATGCTCGTATTGTGGGCGAGTCGAAAATACGCATCAAAGAGCACGAACGAGCCTGTAAAAACAAGAACAAAGATTCGGTCGTTGCGTGTCACACCATGCTCAACCCTGGTCACAAGATTATGTGGGAGCAAGTTAAGATCTTAGACAGAGAAACGAACTACTGGCCTAGAATGATCTCGGAGATGATTCATATTAATAACCAACGGATTGTTTTGAATAAGAAAGAAGTTATTGACAAACTAAACAGAGTGTATTTCAATATTTTAAAATAATTGTATTTAAACGTACTCATGTATATAGATGTTGTGCCGGTATTGTACATATAACTTTCACTCAGTTGACATGTAGCCGTTCGCTACTTACAATCGCTCTGATGAAGCTGATTAACTCAGCGAAACGTTAGCGATATTTTAATAAATTTTGACGTTTTTTGCAAATTTTCGTGTTTTTATTGACGTGTTTATTCGCATAAGCGTCGAAATTCAGGTGCCACCATTATAGCCAATATAAACAAAATAAGATTCTTATTTCATCTAATTTCTTTCGGTTCACTTTGTTGCCATTTTCGATGTACACGGAATCTCCGACCTTAAATTCGAACTCTTTTCTATTTTTATCGTATAATTTCTTGTTATACTCATGATATTTTATACTATTTTTAAATGCCATCATTCTATCATTTTATAGTTGGTTATAGTTTTTAATTACTTTCAGTTCATTTGGTAAAATTGATGTATCCTCTCCTTCTAATAAATATTTGGGACTAAATTTTGTCACTGTATGCTCAGTTTCATTATATTGATCAATGCAGTTATGAGCTACAGTTGTCCATACGTGGTTTTTTTTTTCTTCATTTATTGCACATCTTATTTTATTTATTAATGTTTGGTTGAGTCTTTCGTTAAGACCATTCGAAAATGGTGCATTTACTCCTGTAAAGATCATTGTGATTCCTTTTTTTATTAAGAAGTTCTTGAATTCTTTGGAGTTTATACCCGGATATTGGTCTGTCAAAACCATTTGAATAATGTGATCATTCAGTACCTTTTTTGTTAGTTTAACGAAATCATTTGCATTTTGCGTTTTTGATGTTAGTATGTGAGCATATCTTGGGAAGTGGTCCACTAGGAGGTGTAAATATTTTTTCGTGGATCTTGAGCCACCAAATCCATCTATTGTATCTATGGAAACAATTTCAAATGGTTTTGACGTTGGGCCAAGATATGACATTAAGCCAATTTTATCTTGCCCTCTGGACTTATTTTTTATACATATTTCGCAGTGTCTACCAGCTTTTTTAATGTTTTCTTGTATATTTTTAGCTGTATAATACGTTAGTATTTTGTTATTCATTTGATTAATTCCAATGTGACCGAATCTTCTATGAGTATCTTCTATGAATTTCTTACTAAATTCTTCTGATAGAAGAATTTTTTCTTTATCCCTTGCTTTTTTATAGTACACATTATTTTTTTTGTTTAGTCTCACTCCATTTTTATCGATTTTTATATTAATATTCTTCTTTTGATCTTCTATAATATCTTGTAATTTTATTAGATTCACTACTTTTAATTTGTCTTCTTGTTCTTCAGCATCTAACACCGGGTTCCTGCTGAAGGGCTAACAGGGGGCTTAATTATTTTTCATTTTTCAATTACAGTACTAAGGCTGTAAAAGTGAAAAAAATTTTTTTTTTCAAGAACACTCATGATAACCCTTTTTAATGCCCTATTTGAAAGTATTTTGTCCAGTTAGATACTTAGAAACAGTTAAGTACAATAATAATAAGTTTGTTGACATACAACACAAGCTTTAAACACATCTAAGCTACCTATCGCAGAAATCCAAGAGCGAGGATCAATCTAATGTAGTCTATAAGGTTTCATTTTGTTCGATAGCCAATTGACCATGGTCGCAACCAAAAGCTAGACATAAGATGAACTGTAGCTACTTGTACATATAGCAAAGTGAAATTAATTTATGCAAAATGATGAAAAATGA
>CACVKI010137040.1:46170-60906 GCA_902732785.1 Trichogramma evanescens | reverse complement strand
GGTTTTAAAAATTGAGGTATTCATCGTTTCAATTAAAAAATTATTAGTGTTAATTGCAAAGCAAACGATCATTAAAAATAAGGTATTGTCATAATGAAAATGATTACTAAGCAGTTAAGCGGTTTAATTATGTAAATAATAAATTAACTCAAATTGAACATGATCCAATATAAGTCGAAAGTCGTTATATTTTAAAATCTAGTATTCTAATATTCACTATTTAAACATGCTCACATTTTTTCGGTACAAGTATAAAATTCACATATGTTTCTTTATTCAAATTAGTTATTAGGTACGTTTTATTGAGAATCAAAGTCTTTGCATTTTCCGTAAACAACTCGTATGTGGTCAGTCAAATTCATTCTTATCTTGTACTTTTTGCATCTGTCACAAGCACTCAGCTCAAGCCCAAACTTCGAGAATTGCTTTTGGAAAATAGATTGAACGATGCCCTTTACGACTTATGGCACTTATTCGATAATTAGTTTCTCTGAATTTCATGGACCTTTTTTTGGTGTCTGAACAAATTCGATTTTTGCCCAAATTTCGTCTCGCAATTGTCGCATGCGTAATCTTTGCGACCTTCATGGACTGTATTTTGGTGTCGGAGCAAATTCGATATTTGTCCGAATTTCTTATCACACCTGTCGCATACGAAATCTTCCTGACTTTCATAGACTGTCATTTGATGATGCAACAAATTTGACTTATGTCCAAACTTTTTCTCACATTTATTGCATGCGGAATCTTTGCAACCTTCGTGGACAGTCTTTTGGTGCTTCAACAAATTTGACTTATGTCCAAACTTTTTTTCACATTTATTGCATGCGAAATCTTTGCAACCTTCGTGGACTGTCTTTTGGTGCTTCAACAAATTTGACTTATGTCCAAACTTTTTCTCACATTTATTGCATGCGAAATCTTTGCAACCTTCGTGGACTGTCTTTTGATGAAAGACCAAGTGATATTTTTGCCCAAATTTCTTTTCGCACCTATCACATGTAAAATTTTTTTGACCCTCGTGGACTAATTTCATGTGGATTAACAAATTGCATCGTTGTCCAAATTTTTTCTCGCAATTGTCGCATGTGTAATTTTTGCAACCATCGTGTACTGTTTTCATGTGGATTAACAAATTGCATCGTTGTCCAAATTTCTTCTCGCAATTGTGGCATGTGTAATTTTTGCAACCATCGTGTACTGTCCTTTGATGAAAGAGCAAGTGACATTTTTGCCCAAATTTCTTTTCGCACCTGTCACATGGGTAATCTTTCCGACCTCCGTGGACTGTCATTTTGTGTTTTATCAAATAGCTTTGATCCCTAAACTTCTTCTCGCATTTGTCGCAAGCGTAATCTTTGCGACCCTCATGGACTGTTTTTATATGCAAAAGTAAATTACATTTATGTCCAAATTTTTTCTCGCATTTATCGCATGCGTAGTCTTTACAACCTTCGTGGACTGTATTTTGATGTTTGATTAAATTGCTTTGAACTCCAAATTTTTTGTCGCATTTGTTACAGATGAAATCCTTGCTACCTTCGTGTACTGTCCTTTGGTGAAAAAACAAGTGGCTTTTTTGTCCAAATTTCTTCTCACATTTGTCGCATGCGTAATCTTTGCGACCGTCATGGACTGCTTTTTGGTGATAGAACAAACTCGCTTTTTGTCCAAATTTCTTCTCACATTTGTCGCATGCGTAATCTTTACAACCATCATGGACTGTATTTTTGTGCTTGATAAAATCTGATTTTATTGCAAATTTCTTCTCGTGCTCATCACAGGAGAAATCCTTACGATCCTCGTGGACTGATTTTACATGTATGAGCAAACTTCGTTTATTTCCAAATCTCTTTGCGCACCTTTCACATAAGTAATCTCTGAAAACTTCGTGGAATATTTTGTTGTGCTTGAGTATAGATGATTTATTTTCAAATTTCCTCTCGCACTTGTTGCATGTAAAATTTTCGCGGTCTTTGTGTTCTAATTTTTGGTGCGTTAACAAACTCAATTTTTTCACAAATTCCTTGTCGCATCTGTCGCATGCAAAATCGTTGCGGCTTTTGTGTTCTGATATTTGGTGTCTACTCAAATGACTTCGGAACTCAAATTTCTCTTCGCACTTGTCACATGCGTAATTTTTTTGTTTATTGTTAATTGTGCCTTGGTGTGCTGTCATGCTCGATTCCAGTGTAAGTGTCTCCTGGAAAATATCAGAAACGTATTTTTTGTCGTCTGAAACAACAGTGTTGTGTTCACTCAAATTATTTTTCGTGACAACTTCCTCGGATTTCTTTTCACTTATATCCATTTTGGTACCTAATTTAAACAAGTAAAATGTATCTTTTAGTACTATGACTTGTTTCATCGGGAAAGACAAAACTGATTTGTTTACACTATAAACATGATCAATGTGTCGAGCGACTATGTCAAAATTGTCTGTGATCACGTTATTTACCATTAATTTACCAACGTATCTCTTCGTATATTGTTTGCGAAATATTTGAACAGTTTAGAGTTAGAATGTCTGAGTTAATTCCAAGTTAGAATTTTTAAATGGGTAACGACTTTCTCGAGGGGATTTTTTCGACTTTTTTAAACTTGGTGCTTCAAAAAAACTCTCAAAAATATCGAGTAAATAGATTCTTATGCACATATATTATAAAAAAAATTTTAATATTTATTTCGAAACTTGCTGGCCCCGCACCACATCGTGATTCATAATCGGCCACAGTCGCTGTGCGCGTACCCGAATTCAGGGAAAATTCGAACATACGAATGTTTTCAAATACTCGACTATTTCTCGAGCACTGAATTTTCTTGGAAACTCAAATATTTT
Source organism: Trichogramma evanescens (assembly GCA_902732785.1). Classification (NCBI taxonomy): domain Eukaryota; kingdom Metazoa; phylum Arthropoda; class Insecta; order Hymenoptera; family Trichogrammatidae; genus Trichogramma; species Trichogramma evanescens. The sequence continues at coordinate 58,067 of CACVKI010137040.1, read as the reverse complement.
CAAGAACACAATCTTTTCCGGCACCCGCCTTTTTTCGAGTATTTTTTCTCTTTCAATTGTACTGTAGTATAATATTTTTTTTTAATATTCATATTTTTGATGCGTGTGTAAATAAGGTGCCATGGTAAAGAATAAAAGATCTTTTGTGCCTATCAATAAAATAAAACGATACTCATTTTTTTTAAATTTATTTATTTGAACGATAAGAAAACTCTTCAACATTAAATAACACTATAGACATAAAAAAACATTGCAAATATGGTTATCAACATGGCGAGCTTTGGTCTGCAGTTGCCAAGCAAATATGATACAAATCTTCGTTCATTAAATGCCCAAGGATCATCTCACAGCACTCCAATGGCAATCTGCGACCTATCAACGTGTAGAAATAATCCAATGCCTCGCATCGGAAAAATCTTCTCGACATGGTCTCGCACATATGCAAAGCAGTAGCATCTCGATGCTCTTTACAAAGTAACAAAAAGTTCCTCCTGTAGTAGTGCACGAAGTTGAAGTAGTCCGAGTACTTGAATAGTTTCGTCACCTGTTCCGGTGGTAATCGTAAAACGTCGTAGAGCGATAGTTTCGAATTTATAGTCCATTTTTTCGCTACTTTGGCAAACGCCTCGTTGTCGTACCAACGTTCGTCGAGTTCCGACGGTTTCTGGAACAATTTGTGTTGAGCGAATAATTTCATGATCTTAAGAATGACGCTGCGATCCAACTCGTAGCCTCTTCGCTCGAAACTGGCAACGATGGCCGGAGCGCCGATCGCGAGCCTCAACCCAAAATCCCCGCTTTCGCTTAACTGCACCGGAACTCTCTCGAAAAAATAACTGTCGTCGGGAAAAACGAAGCTGGACGGATCGGCGCCACGATCCAAGAGCATGTCGACCGTATCCGGCAAAAGTCTCGCCACGGCCAATTGCAACGGTGTCCGACCCAGCTCGTCCTTGACGTCGATCCGCACCGGCCGATGGTTAGCGTCGTTGATTCGAAATAACATCTCCATCGAGCCATCATTGGGGTACAGCCTGCTTGCGGTGTGCAGCGCAGTTAAACCATCCCCGTTGGCGAAGTTCGGATCGGCGCCGAGTCTCAGCAGCAGCTCGACCATCTTCTTGTTCCTATTCGTCAGAGCTATCTGCAGCGGAGTGTCGACCGAGCTCGCGTTCGACGGCCTTCGCGGAGGACAATCGGGATCCAGGCCGAGCGCGAGGAATTTCTGAACGACGTCCATCAAGCTAAACTTACAGGCGACGTGGAAATGGGTGAGGCCGGACTCCTCGTCGATGTAATTCACGTCGAATCGATTGTAAATTCGAAAAAGCCGACGAACTACAGCAGCCTTGTAAGGTAACCAGTATCTGACCACGCGATGCACAGGTGTGGCGCGACGCGACGATGGCCTGCCGTCCTCGTCGAGCTCGGGCTGGTCCTTGTAACCGGTGCGAGCCACGAACCTGATAAAATGATCTCCTGGATTGTTATTCCAAACTTTACCCCTGTACGTTACGGAATCCGAGAGAAGAAGCTCGATTTCTCCATCGCGAAAAATGTCTCGAAGATCGGGAAGCTGTTCCCGCCAATTTCTGATTAACTCGTCGAGTTTACCGATAAAATCCTTTCGTTCTTCCTCGATCTCCCAGTTGACACTTTCGCGTAAGCTCTTTAATTTTTCCAATTTCGCGGACATTGTGTTGCGCTCACTCACACACTGTGCACGATTGTTTGTTACTTAAGATATTTCTTAACTTTTTTCACGAGAATCACTTTTCGATAGCATCGTCGGTGTTCGCGTTGCGACGACTTCGTGTGGACTGACTTACATACATGCAGTAAGATGTACGTAGAGAGAATAAAATTCACGCGCTAATAGAGAAAGTAATAGATCGAGATGTATATTAAGTGGGAGTCATTTAAATTGGTAGCAATTAGAAAGTGTTAATTCAGCTTATTAAAACCGCTCGCGTGTATGAGAAACACGGAAAAAAATTTTGAGCTACTGACTCCGTTGATCGAACAGTGGTAATAATGACATAGCACATCGCGATGCACAATACCGACGCATATCGCTGGACTTGTACATTTTCTTATAAACTCGTCGGTACCGGTTTCGCTCAAATGGACCCATAATTTCGTACATCCAAGCATGCGTTTAATATTCGATGTAGGCAAGATATACGATTTTACAAACTCAGTGGCTTACGCTTAGTGGCTCAGGAGATGAAAATAGTCACTTTTGGCCGCTGGTATGAAAATACAGCATGATATATTACTTACAGTTTAATATGTATTTCAATTCATTTCTTATGCTTTGCACGGGCTTTTTTTTAGTTCGTTCGGGTACACGCCCCCAAATAATTACCCGAATCAATTTTTATCGACGATTCTGTAAATTTGCCTCCAACGGCGAAGTTACAGCTTGTACGACCGTTTTCCAGCTTCAGTTCCGATTATATAAAGACGCGCAGCTGCAGCTGAAAATAAAACGCAACGACTTGGCGAGGTGAAAAATCAATATAGGTGCACAGCTGACCCGTCTCGCTCTCTCTCTCTCTCTCTCTCTTTTCTCTTTCTCTTGCCTGATCGTCTCGAGCAATTGCCATTCAAATCTATTGCCACGCTACATCCAGTCGTATTGGGAGACTTTACGTTTTCTCGATACAACACCAACGCGTCTTGGAAGCGCGTCTGTGCCGTTGGATGCGCATCGGGATCGATTCGTAGAAAAAAAAACAATGGAAGGCACAGCAGAGTAGAAAAAATGAACGTAACGCGACTTTTTGAAATATATAATTATCATACGCTTTGTTTTTTTCAGGCGGAGCCAGCGCTGATGTACGACAGCGTGCAGGCGTTCGCCGTGGGTCTGCGCACCCTCGAGCACTCGCACTCGCTGCGCCCGATGAACATATCCTGCGAGCTCGAGCATCCCTGGGACGGCGGACTGTCCCTCATCAACTACATCAACTCGGTACGTTGCCGCAGCAACTTTTGTTAATATGCATATTTTATATCCGCACGAATACACGTGTGAGCGTGTGTCGCGTATAAAATTGTCAATGACAGCTGCTGCCACTGGCAGCGATCTACGAACGATTGAATTTTTTTTTGGGCATGAATCGAGCAATCGCGCCGCATCTCGTTTCCGCGCGAGAGACAGCTCGGGATCGCGCGTCATTGCACTTTTAGCGCGTGTGTACACGATGCGTATTAAGAATTTGGATGCGCCAGTCAAAAGCAGAGACCCGCTCGCGAAACGAAAGAAACACTCGTGTCCTGTGCAATGTACGCAGTATACGTGACTTTTTGCGCACGAGCTGCGAGAAAATAGCAGCGGCAGCCACGCGGAATGCTATGCGCGCGGCAAAAACACCCGGCAGCCAAATAGTTTTAATACACCGCGAGAAAAGCTGTTACGTACGTGCGTCGTATTATATTATAAATATAATAATAGACGTGTACACTGTGTCTACTGTGTGCGCATACGTTGCGTCGTTGTTGTTGTGTTTGTGTACTTTTATACGAGCGAAACGTTTTAAACGTGTATACGATGCGAAGCAAAATCGCGAGTTTTCGCTGTGCGACGTCAAGGATTGTTATGTACTGTATGGGTGGCATCGTAATGCATAAAGCCTCCTTTTTTTTTTGTCCTCGCGCACTCGCGAGTGCAGGAAAATTCAGATACACGAGCGATTCTATGAAAAGTCTTTAAAGTTCGAGGCTACGATCGCGATTGAAATTTTTGTTAGCTTGGCGTTGGTAATTGTTTTTTTAAACCATGAAATATGGAAAATACAGAGATTTTGATAAATATTTTGTCTACGGCTATTTTTTTCTTCAGTAGGGAGAAAAATTTGCGTTTTACTGGAAAATAAGTAATTCGTTTTTAATATTGCCAAAATTATATTTTAGATAACTCAACAAGGAAAAGTGAAATAAAAAATATTTGAAATCATTACAGAAATTCGTGTGAATTTTTTTAGAAATTTTGGAATCGCTTTAGGAATTTGGTTTAAGACTTTTTTTATTTAAAGTGCACATAAAAAGGTTGGAATTTTTCACAGTCAACTGATAATAGTTAAAAATAATCAATAATAATTTAAAATAAGTTTCATTCACAAAATTTCATTTTTTTGAAAATTTACTACGATCATTTATTCTATTTATGTGAGTCTTGAGATTTTTCTAGTATCCAAACAATCTGTGACAAATATCACTTCCGAATGGTTTCCTGCGAACATGTACTGCTTTTAAGTGATCTTTGAGATGTTGTTGTAGTCCAAATGATTGGTGACAAATATCGCACTCGAAGGGTCGGCTACGATCATGGACTGTTTTTAAGTGTCTACTAAGGTCATTCATGTACCCAAATGATTTTTGGAAGTGTCACATTCAAAGGGTTTGCTACGATCATGTACGGCATTTATGTGATTTTCGAGTACATGCCGGTAACCAAATGATTTGTGACAAATCTCACATTCAAAGGGTTTACTCCGATTATGTACTGAATTTATGTGAGTCTTGAGGTTGAACTTGAATCCAAACGATTTGTGACAAATTCCACACTCGAAGAGTTTGCTAAGATTATGTACAGAATTGATGTGACTTTGGAGATTGCCCTTTAGTCCAAACGATTTGTGACAAATTCCACACTCGAAGGGTTTGCTAAGATTATGTACAGAATTGATGTGACTTTGGAGATTGCCCTTTAGTCCAAATGATTTCTGACAAATATCACACTCGAAGGGTCGGCTACGATCATGTACTAAACTTATGTGAGTATTGAGGGTTGTCTTTTGTCTAAATGATTTCGGACAAATTTCGCACTTGAAGGGTTTGCTCCGATTATGTACTGCATTTACATGATTTTTAAGATGATCTTTACGTCCAAATGGTTTTTGACAAATCTCACACTCGAAGGGCTTGCTACGATCATGGACTACACTTTTGTGTTTCTTGAGGTAATCTTGGTCCCTAAACGATTTGTGACAAATATCATATTCAAAGTGTTTGCTACGATTGTGTAATGTATTCACGTGACGCTTGAGGTGCCTTTTTTGTCCAAATGATTTATGACAAATATCACATTCAAAGTGTTTGCTCTGATTATGTACTGTGTTTATGTGTTTATTGAGATTACTCTTGTCTGAAAATGATTTGTGGCAAATCTTACATTTGAAGTCTTTGCTCTGATTATATACTGTCATTGAATTCCTTTTAAGGTGACTTTTTTGTCTAAATGCTTTATGACAAAGCTCATATTTGAAGTATTTGCTGAGTAGTTCATGTTCCGTTCCCATATGTTCTTTAAGTTTCTTCTGATTTCCAAAGGATTTGTGACAAATTTTACAATCAATTGATTTGCTATGAAAATGTGCGGAATTCATGTGAACTTTTAAACTTTGATCATGAAAGGTAGTTTTATGAGCTGCGAGAACACCCCTACGATTAAATGATTTGTCACAAATCTCACATTTGTAGGGTTTGATCCGACTATGTACTACATTTATATGAGTTTTGAGGTTCTTTTTTAGTTCAAATAATTTGTGACAAATGTCACATTCAAATGATTGGATATCATCATATGTCGAATTTATATGAACTTTTTTTGGAGTATCCTCACATTCAATTGATATCCTTTCACGAATCTTACATTCAAAGGATTTGTTGCAACCATGGACTGACTCTAAGTGAGCTTTCAGGCTGCTTTCTTGTCCAAACTCTTCATGACAAATATCACATTTGAATGATTTGCTACAACTGTGTACTGTATACAGGTGATTCTTGAGGTGATCCTTGCTACTAAATGACTGGTCACATATCACACACTCGAATGATTTGCTAAAATCATGTACAGCATCGATGTGAGTTTTGAGTTTAAACACGCTTCCAAATGATTGATGACAAATCTCGCATTCGAAGGATTTACTACTATGTATTACACTTATGTGGTCAGTGAGGTAATCCTCGCAGCTGAATGAACTACGACAAGCATCACATTTGAAGGGTTTATCGACACTGCATTCTGACGAGTCCATCAAATCGAATTTAAAACTGTCACCAGCATCTGAACAAGTGTCGCTAGGCTCTTCCTTCACCCTGTAGAATAATTCAGTTTGATGAAGTGATCGCTTCAAAAGCTATCGTGACGTGTACAGAAAATGTCTTACCTCACTGCGCTCCCGTGGCTTTTCATCACTCCTCCACTCGATTAAAATTTATTTCCAATAAATTTTCACGATCTGCACCGAAAAGATATTTGAGGTTATGCACTTCGAATAGCCGACGCTATCCTCTATTTCAGCACAACCTGCACCCTTGTACTCTTTCACTGTTAATGTTTGTAAACACCGCTCGACTATACTCAACAGTCAACACTACTGCTTACACTGCTCAGCTAACTATAGGAATTAGGGACTCAACACTTTGTTAGCGGCTAAACGCACTAGTCGATATTTTTGCGAGGTAATCCCGCCGCGTTTGCGATAGCTCCTTGAAGATAACCCCTTCCACTGTAAATCGTGTGTCGCTTTGTATTCTGTTTCTGTAACTTGCCAGAGGGAGCGCGAAGCGCGCTCCTCAAACATCTCTGCCAATAAATTTCGCGAGAAGTACTCGAGCGACAAGTCGAAGAGATGCTCGTTTTGTTTTCAAGCGAGCTAATATGCATGAGAAATTTTACAAAAAAATCATCGATGTCCGTACACGCGTCAAGTGGCAAAAATATCAATGGCATTTTTAGCCTCGAATTGTGAAATTATTCATGAATGTGTTCGTGTGTGCGTATGAGGACATACGCAGAAGGAGTAAATTGAAGGAAAGCGGACATGAAATTAATTTATCACTCAGAGCATCGTCGTCTTCGTCGTCGTCACTGGAAAATCATAATTATGGTAATACCCGAGTATACGTGCTCTCGTGTACACGCAAGTCTACGCACGCCTTGATAGTTGCATGGGCATATTAAGATTCGTTAGTTCTGTCTCTCTCTCTCTCTCTCTCTCTCTCTCTCTCTTTCTCTTTCTGACATCCAATGACAATGATAAATTACGCAGCCGCAACACTTTTATACTCGTGAATTTTGATGTATTACGGTTTACACGTAATTATTTCTCCGTATAACTCTCGGGTAGAAATTGGGGTTTGGAGGCCGCGCGCGATATATGACAAAAACGTTAAGCGCACAGGTATAGACTCCCTCGTGCTTGCCAAGCCGAGAGAATAATTATCGTCTCGGTAGAGATGCACTGCGACGATTATTAAGGCTATATACGTATACACACAAGTATTCTAAGTCAATCGCGCGCTAATTAATCGTAAACGCGATAACGCCCGGCGTCATCTCGAGAAGCAGCAGCAGCAGCAGCCGAGCTTTCAGAGAGCAAAAAAGAGTGACGGAGAGAAAGAGAGAAAAATGTGTTCTGTACACGTTATCTGCTTTGAATTCAAGACAGGCTTTTCCTTATATATACACCATATTATACATGTGGTACTTCTTTGCCCTCGCGCGCGCGGATATACACATTTGCTCGCGCAAGTCAATTTCCATCTCCTCGCTTTTCTCTTTTTTTTTCACTCTCTGCCGCTAGTCGCTGCTTTTCTTCATATGCATATAAACAGAGCGCGAGAACTGTTTTTCTTCTTATATACGGGTACATCGAGCGTATACACAAATCTCGTTACTTTACCTCTCTCTCGCTCGCAAAAAAAAAAAAATTGAATCTTTTCCTCTGCCCCGAATGCCTTTCTCTCTCTCTCTCACTCACTCGAGCTGGGTCAATCGCACGCGCAAATGTAAAAGGTATATTTATACAATATGTATGTATAGTAGGCGTATATATACGACGAAAAAAAAACAGTCAATGCAATGCTTCGCGAGTAGCGTATTTATTTTATATAATCGTATATTATATATATACGTATACGCGTCGAACGTTAATGGACGGCTCATCAGGGCGCGCAACGGCACACACGGCCCGGGCTTAATTGAAGCGAGTACGAGAAGTAATTGCCATGTGAAAACCGTAACGTATACTGCACCGAGAGCATTATTATACATATATAGCTCTGTGTATATAGACATCCATCCTTCTCTCGATGCAATAATACCTTGCGATTACATATATACGCATAACGCGTTATTCGACCTTTCGTAATATACGTGTACAGTTGAATGTTGGTTTAATAAATCGTAAATTTATACGTAAAAGCTTTTCGAATTCACTTGCACGCGACGCGCGACTTCATTATCAGAATCGCGCAAGTGGTTTTTATTATCAACCGGCGCGTATATGAAGCAAAAAGCGCGTCTCCGAGCCCTCGGCCCTTTTGTCCATCAAAAGTTTGTCCTGACACACTGTGCTATACACACACACACACACGAGCTTCTCTCTCTCTCTTTTTACATGCCCATACACGCGGTGCCCCCCCGCAAGAAGTTGGTCCGAACTGGAGCAGCTCTCTCGTCGTCGAGTTGCCTTAGTAGCACTGCACTACACGCCGCAAAGGAAGAGGAGCTTCGTCGCTTCCAACTTACGTATTACATATATAGCTCTCGGCGCATCGGACTTGTAATTTACGCTACGCTCACGCGATCGCCTCGTCGGTGTGTGTAATCCAGCAGTGCGGCAGCTCGACTTTGTTTCGCCCTTTTGTCCCTCCTATGTAGCTGGACAGATTAATTGCTCTGTATTTTACACAATTGCCCCGGCGCAACGTTAAAAGTTTCGTGTAATATAATTACGCCCGGCTGCGCGAAAAAAAAGGCGCGCAGCAGCTATATCCGGTAACAAGACTCGCGAGCTGACAAAGTTGTTGACACTTACTTTTTGCCGCTTTATATAGATTGCAGCGCTGCCTATAGCCCACATCGTGGCCGTGTTGAGCGCTCAATTAAACCTCGTTCTTTTTTTTTTCTTTTAAAAATAGGAATCATGCCAATTGACTCTCTCTCTCTATGTCTCGTTCGCAGGTGGAAATGAAAGGACTGTCCGGTCCGATTGAATTCAAAGAGGGCCGCAGGATACAGTTCAAGCTGGACCTGCTCAAGCTGAAGCAGCACTCGCTCGTGAAGGTGGGCGAGTGGAGGCCCGGACTGGGCATCAACGTCACCGATCGCACGGCCTTCTTCGAGCCGGGCTTGACCAACGTCACTCTGGTGGTCATCACGATTTTGGTAAGGCGGCTTAATATTCGTTCAGGAGACCCATACATCCCTTTTAAAATAATGTTGCGGCGCGTGTTAACGTCTCTCTCTCTCTTGTTAAACTCTCTTTATCTATTTCTATATCGTTATGGATTTTGTACGCGGAATCGGTTCTATTTTTGACGCGCTTAAATAATTAATGTATCAAATACATCAAAATTATAGCTGTCCGTTTATAGCCTGCTATAAATTCAAATCGAATCAGGTCGCACATCAACTCTCAGCAAACATACATACATCTCGACGCATTAAATGTTTGTTTCGTATTAAATCGTCTCAATCTCTCACCTTTTCTCTCTCTCATCCTCTTTCTCTATCTGCTTATAAATTATCATTTTTTTTATTACTTTTTTCTACGTTTTTGTTGTCGTTTCGTTGCTGCACTAACGCTAAAATAAATAACATCTTCAACGAAATGTCAACAAAAAAAATTATTCTTAATCACACGCAAAAAACTGAGATCCAATAAAAAAAAAAACTGGCAGGAAACACCGTACGTGATGATGCACCGCGACAAGAAGCACACGGGCAATTCACGCTTTTACGGTTTTTGCGTCGATCTGCTCGAGATGGTGGCGCAGAAGCTCGGCTTCGCTTACGAGCTGGAGCTCGTGCCCGACCAGAAGTACGGGGCTCCCGACCCCGTGACCGGCGAGTGGAACGGCATGGTCCGGGAGCTCATGCGACATGTACGCATGTGTTATACAAAAGTTTTTCTCCTAATTCTTCTTACTTTCTTTTCGTTTTTGCCTTTGCGCCCTTTGTATTGACAAAAAATAATTCATCCGTAATTATGGGATTTTTCTGTACTTATATTTGCACCGTTTTTTGATGAAATCAAAGCTTTTTGAATAGTGTACATAATATGATATCACTTTTGTCACGTTTCCATTTAGTGTACATAGGCTACGATCAACGATTTATTAATATCATAATAATAGATATAGAACATAAAATAGCTAAGAGAAGTTTTTCCTCTTTCCATTCATAATAATAATAAGCGAGCGCACCTGCATTTTTATCACGCACCCTTTTGTACATAATTACATCTCTCTCTCTCTCTCTCTCTTATATACATTTTATGTCTTCGATTTGAATTATATAGCTTATCTAAGTCGCATAGCTGTACAAAATTGAGCTTTTTTTACTATACTACTCTACTACTTATATTATAAATATTACATTACATTTTTGCCGTCTGTTTTTTGAGCTTTTTTATATATTATATATAAATAACTCTTCTTTCCTCTCGGAATTTTTGCATACTATACAAAACCTCCCGCGAGTACTACAATCCCCTCTTAGAAAAAACAAAACAACCAAAAAACGAAAGAAAAAAAAACGACACGCCCGTATAATAATTAGGAACAGCCGTACGTAATGCTGCGGACGCGCGGCAATCACAGCGGTAACGATCACTACGAGGGTTTCTGCATCGATCTGCTCAAGGAAATAGCGCGTATGGTTGGTTTCACCTACAAAATCGAGCTCGTGCCAGACGGCAAGTACGGCGTGTATAACTACGAGACCGGCGAGTGGAACGGCATCGTCAGGCAGCTCATGGATAAGGTAAGTCGCTCCCGACTTGCTCGAGGGCCGACCTCCTCTCTCTCCATCACACACACACACAGTGGCTGTGCTACTGCTGCTGCAGCATTACGTCTCTTTCCTCCTCTTTGTCGCTTTTTTCATTCTCATTCCATGGCTCATTTTTATATAGCTTTCATCGTCGTCGTATTTTTCGCATATACAATTATTATTGTTTTATATCATATATAATAATAATACATCAACGTTGCGGTGCATAATGTGTATACACGTTTGACGATGGGGGGAGGATAAATAATGGAAAAGTGAAAATTTCAGTAAAATTGTACATCCGCGCGTGCTGCGCGCAAAGAGCGAAAGAGCAAGAGAGAGAGAGAGAGAGAGGAGGGCTCGACCAGAAAGTTCGTTAGCGCAAAGTTGGCCGCTTTGAAGCGCGCGCGCGCGCGCAGAGCCTTTTCAATTAAAACTTTCAATATATAAACGTGTGCGTTAGCCGAGGCACACGATGGTTTAAAATGTTATCTGCTCTCTTTCACGCTTGAAACCATAATCGAATGAAACATATTTCGATGTGCATTCTCCTGCTGCTGCCTTTTTCCGTGGCGGGGGAGGGAAGCGGGTGAAAAATATGATAAAACTTTCTGCGGCGAGCAAAGCTCTCCTCTCTCTCTCTCTCTCTCTCTCTCTCTCTCTCCCTCTATCCCTGGTGAATTAAACAAAAGGCCAAAACATCTTCGTTAGAGTCACTTTCACCCGCAAGGAGCCTTGCAAATAACCATGCCAAATTTGAATTCGCCACCTCGCTCTTTCTCTCTAGGCTGCAGCTCTCCGCAAGATGAAGACTATGCAAATTCTGCCGTGAAATTGAGTCTATGTATATGTACGAAGGTGTGTTTATGTGTGTGCGCTTATTGGTGTCAGTGTGTGTGTGTGTGTGTGCAAGTGTGTGTTGCCTGCAAAGCTGCGGTGAGAGATCAAAATATATATATCTACTATATACGTTTATACACACCTCGAGCTCCGCTGCTACTGCTGCTGTTGCTGCTGCTGCTGCTGATGATGATGATGATGGCGATGGCGATGGCGCGCGGAGGATTATTTCCGATTGACGCTCTCTGCGAAAGCTCATTTGCTGCTG
>CACVKI010137040.1:0-46149 GCA_902732785.1 Trichogramma evanescens | reverse complement strand
CCCCCATTCCCACTCCCAACCCTCTCACTCTGATATTGGTCTATGTTACAGGTATATACGTGTATATGTATTGAGAATGTGCGAGAGATATATCCTGCATCGTATGAAATAATTATTATGTTTGTTTCACCACCCGTTTGTGCGAATATTTAATTGAAAAACAAATTGGACTACACACACGTATATTATTTGCCTGCAGATTGTTTGCATTTTTTATATCTTATGTATCATGTGCGAACGATCGCCTACAAATTTTATACATATAGCTTTATGCAGAAATATTTGATTGAAAACTCAATTGTACATATCTATACACATAATATCTTTTTAGCTATTATATTACTTGATAAATCTGGCATGCTTAGAGTTTTTTCGATATCATTATATTGTAATTTATAATAGGCTAATTTGTAAAATACGCTTACTACCCTCCCCTGTAAATTCTTAGTAATCACATTTGAATAACCACATATCGATACCTTACAATGTCAAGTCTTGGGAGCAAGAATTTGGTCAAAATACTGAATCATTGTATTTTTAATTGGTCGAGTATAGAAGGCTGATCTGGCGGTCGGCTCGATGACGATCAACTACGCGCGCGAGAGCGTCATCGACTTTACCAAGCCCTTCATGAACCTCGGCATATCCATCCTGTTCAAGGTACATCGTGCACTTTTCATAAAATTATTGCTCGTTCGCTAATTCGGAGCACTTAATTGTCAGGTACCAACTCGACATCAAGCTCGCCTCTTCTCCTTCATGAACCCTCTTGCCATCGAGATCTGGCTGTACGTCCTCGCCGCTTACATCCTCGTCTCGGTGACGATGTTCGTCGTGGCTCGCTTCAGCCCCTACGAGTGGAACAATCCTCACCCCTGTCACAGTCAGGGTCCCGTGGAAATGGTGGAGAATCAGTTCTCGCTCGCAAACAGCTTCTGGTTCACGATTGGGACTCTGATGCAGCAGGGCAGCGATCTCAATCCCAAGGCTACGAGCACTCGAATCGTCAGCGGTGTCTGGTGGTTCTTCACCCTGATCATCATCGCCTCGTACACTGCCAATCTCGCCGCCTTCCTCACGGTCGAGCGCATGATCACGCCGATCGAGAACGCCGAGGACTTGGCAGGACAGACGGACATCTCCTACGGCACCCTGGACAGCGGCAGCACCATGACTTTTTTCCGCGACTCGATGATCGAGACCTACAAGAAGATGTGGCGCTTCATGGAGAATCGCAAGCCGTCTGTCTTCGTGCCGACCTACGAGGAGGGCATCAAGCGCGTGCTGCAGGGCAACTACGCCTTCCTCATGGAGTCCACCATGCTCGATTACATCGTCCAGCGGGACTGCAACCTGACGCAGATCGGCGGCTTGCTCGACAGCAAGGGCTACGGCATCGCCACCCCCATGGGCTCGCCCTGGCGCGACAAGATCTCCCTGGCCATACTCGAGCTGCAGGAGAAGGGCGAGATACAGATACTGTACGACAAGTGGTGGAAGAGCCCGAGCGACACCTGCATGAGGAACGACAAGGGCAAGGAGAGCAAGGCCAATGCCCTCGGCGTCGATAACATTGGTCGGTACAGCTTCGACGATCTACGATCGTGTATAAAATTGTGTAACAAACGATCCAATTCTCCGTCTCTAATTGCAGGGGGTATCTTCGTGGTTTTGCTCTGCGGCCTGACGTTCGCCACGCTCATAGCCATCTTCGAATTCTGCTACAATTCCAAAAGAAACGCACCGCCGGAAAGCGTAAGTATTTCGATTCAGCATCTCTAAATACTTCTGGCTGTGCTTAGTCGTCGTTTCGAGCATGATTTTTATTATACCATTATATATTTATACCCTGGAATGCTGCATGTTTAATGTCGTTTCATTTGTTTGGGTTTTTTTCACCTATGTTTTTAGTTTGAACTCAACGAGTATTGAGCCAACTATTTATTAGCTCGATGTCGAATCAACGAACAGGTAATAATTCATTAGATTTATGTCTCATACTATAAAATTTTATCGTAGAAACTATATCATTCAACCGACCCACTGAAAAATTCTCTATAACTAATAATTTTCTGAAATTTAACGCAGGAGCACGCGAGCCCGATACCAGGCACCACGTCGTGCTCGGGTTCGCTGCAGGGCATCTCTCAGGTGATCGATGCGCAACAGCAGCAGCAGCAGCAGCAACAAGAGGTCGCCGAGCTGCAGCAGCAGGAGCAGGAGTCCCTGTGCTCGGAGATGGCTCGTGAATTCTGCCGAGCCATGCGCTGCTTCGGCGGTGGCGCGGGAGGAGGCGGCGGCAGTAGCAGAGCCGCTCGCCGACGCAAAAAGAAGCAGAAGGACAGCTGCGAGAAGTGCTCGACCCACGTGCCGGGCTACCCCGTCGACACCTCCACTCCTATACCGATCAATGGCGTTCGATCGCAGGTGAGCAGCAACGTAATGACATTTCTCACCAGCGGAAAATAATATTTCTCGTTTTTGTTCCGCAGAGAAGTAGCCTGGGAATGGAGGGATCGCCTCACATACACATGCATCGGCAAACACCCTCGCCGGATTACGAGAATTAGAGGAGATCGTCACGCGATTGTTACGGAAGAGATTTAAAACTGTATTATCCTTAAAGAAAACGAGAAAAAAAAATTAACATATATTAAATGTTGTTTAATTATAAATACATGTCTGCACATGAATTATCGATGCAATACCAATAAAGGCGAGAAACCGCTACCAGGTTGAAGAAATTGAAATTTCCATAACTCGACTTCTGCACTGAATATTTTTCGCTTAATGGTGTACCCCCTCAAAGACCGTTACGACAGAAGTCATTATGTAGAGCCGTTGTTATGCGAGTCAAAATATTCAGTATACGAGTCTCGGAAAACTGGTTTTGAAAATTTTCATTTTTACACCCTGTCATTGCGCGCGGCATTCTCTCTTAGTATAAAAAATCACAATATAAAAATGTACGCGTGCTCGAGAGACCGCGTGCATGATATATAATGTTAAAAAAAAACGTGATCGGTGTGAACGTTCTTTTTTTTACCTGAAACAAGAAATAATTACGTTTTATCTAATTATGATGTAACTGCGAATCGTATGTCAATTTTTTCAACGATCAACGGAGGACGATGAAAACCCGAGGCTGTCAATTGGCACCGAATTATTATATATGCTAGCCAATATTGTAATAGACAATTATTATAAAATATTAAATTTTCATTGAACTTATTCATTGTAGTTTTCCTTTCTTTACCTCAATGATATTTATACGCACATTTTGCAATAATTTTTTAACATCAGTCGATAAAGCAAAAACCTACTACCTGTGGGAAATAATCATTATATATTTTCTTTTTTTTTTTAACAAGTATAAAATCTCACTGAGCCAATAAGTCATGAGATATTTATTGAGTCTTTCCTTATCGCCGTGAAAAATGTTTACCGGTATTGATAATAAAGAACAGAGTGGATATTGACATTTTTATATAACATCATTTATTAAGGGATAAAATAAATGATTAATAACATATCACTTATATATGAAACTATAACATTTCTTAAAGTGTTCATTATTAATTTACGATATAAAAGAAATCACATCACATATACAACCCTCCCCACACATGGCGATGGTCACACTTCGCTCAAAGCGTCAGCGAAGAAAAACTTATACGAGAAACATTATTACAATTAATAATTAAAAAATATAAAAAAATAATACAAAATCACACTGCGTCGCTTTTACATAATGATTCAATATATACGTGTCTTTTATCTATATCTTCTCGCGCTCTCTCGGTGTCGAGTTCGTACTAGCGAACTCGCGCGTTCACCGAGGAGCGGCTATACAATAATAAACGCAACGGGGATGTTGAGTTTTGTTACTTAGGCGCAAGAAGCGACAAATTACAATATATAAGTATACTTCACAATAAATGTTAGACGATTTTTTGTTTGTTTATAATTCATACAGAAAAGAGAGAGGGAATAAAGTCTTCGATCCCTAACGCTTCGAACCAGTATTACAACGAACCAATCATGTCTTTTTGCCCTCTCGTACAGTTTTTAATTTGCATATTTTGTTTTCGTTTTCATCGTTTCACTTCGTCATACATAATATATATCCTTTTTTTTACATTTATATTCATCAATGATCTTCAAAAGGGCCAAGTCAAATAGCTTGAATTTTTTATTATTGTACGCAATATGATCATTCAATAACACTTCTGTGACTTTTTGAAATTAAATAGTTTTTCTTTTTTCTTTTTTATATATAAACGATGCATTTAACTCAAGCAACGTATCTATTATTTTTCATATATGCTCTTCATGTTAATAACATTGTTTTATATCTTTAAGATCTAAGTCTGTGTTTTTTTATTCTCATTGTTTCTCATTCGCGAATTCGAAGATATAATCTCACATCTTTGACTATGTTTTTTTTCTTCTCAAGAACATCATTATCATCATTTTTCTGCTCTCTTCGTTTTATATTTAAATCATCATATATCAAACGTAATTTCTCGCGGTACACGGCATTCACATTCATATAATCTGTTTTACATTATGGTGAATAATAATTAAAATTATTATTAAGGTAATTATCGAAATGAATTAATAAAAAAAAGACGCGGGTGTGAGATGTGATACACATATAAAGCTTTCTTGTATACATATATCGCTTGTTTGTTGAGTCCGTTTAAACTAAACTCATTTCTCTAAAAAACTAATTGTATCAACTCGGGGGATTTTTGTTT
This sequence comes from Trichogramma evanescens, assembly GCA_902732785.1. Lineage (NCBI taxonomy): Eukaryota > Metazoa > Arthropoda > Insecta > Hymenoptera > Trichogrammatidae > Trichogramma > Trichogramma evanescens. The sequence continues at coordinate 41,389 of CACVKI010137040.1, read as the reverse complement.
TCCACTACGAGATTATTTCATATAAATTTAATATTAACACGAGAGACGACAATGGTAAAAAAATCTGAACGTTAATCAAATGAAACATTTGTTCAATACAACGTATCTTTTATGAGCCGTCAAGGCAACCTTAAGAGTTATTTATCCTTCGTATGCAAATATATAATTTTTTCGTTATGTATCACCATCGTGTTGCATAGCAAACAAACAGGCTCAACTGATTTTTGTGTTTTCGTTAAAATTATAAATTGTCGAACGAGAAGAAAAAAACGTATAAAATTGCGCCTATTTATCGAAATGGCCTTTCCGAGAAAAAAAATCATCGACGGCAAAGTTATCAGTTCTGCAGTCGACGGCCATTTTACAGACAGCAAACGATATCGTGTTTCGATGTCAGCCGCGCGCGCGCGCGTGCATTTACACACAGAGTCGCGTAAACACATAATACAATTTTTTTTTCTCTCTGCGTCGAGAAAGAAACGTACACGTCTGCAATGCTCTATTGGCGTCGAAGACATTACAATTGGTAAAAATTCGCAACCGATTCTCTTCGTTTCCTCGGATATAATAATAAAATATATTCAGTAACGGTTTATACACAGAGTAAACGCACTTATATTGTAAACATTATTAATAATGATAATGACAGAAGGTCTTGAAACTTTCAGGCGTGATGAAAAGAGCAAAATCGCTAACGACCATTTATATTGTGAACCTCGACTTTTTTTCGCACTCTTTGAGATCGCTCAGCAGAGATTCGCAAATGTCTTTTTCTGCCTCGCGCCCGGTTTCGTACACTCGCGAAGACGACGGACGAGACGAGGCTGTACAAAAAATAATAATAAAAAGAAGACCATTTACGAATCTCTGGCCCACTTGGTTTACATATTAATCCGTAATATGTCATACTAAAATTCATTAAAAACTTAAATAATAGATAATAGCCGACGAATTCTCCGTTGGCTGTGATTAACAGAGTTGCGATGATTATTGCGAAGGTTATTTCTTTCGTTGGTCAAGCGATTGTCGCGCATGTACGTTTGTAATGAAATTGAAGACACGAAAAAATGACAGACTCTTACGCGTTAGAGGAAGTGAAGAATAATTGGTTTTTCATACACTCTCATTCTCATTCTCCTTAATTCTCTCGTACTCTCTATCAATACTTTCCAGCGAAATATGACAATGAAATGGAGTTATTTATACAAAACATTATGAAGCGATGCACTTAGTAAGGCGGCGATTTAATATATTAATTATATAATATATATTTAAAAAAAAAAAAGAATCGTTACGTTCAATGTAACTAATATGTTTGAATTCTATATAATTTTGGTTTAACACAGCATGACATTTTTCTTTAATATTAGTTATAATCTTATAGATTTAGGTCAGACAGCACTGTTTTTCTTTACTGTTGAATCAGATTTTTCGATTGTTACAATTTCATTTCGCAGAAAAATGCACTAACGATTTTTTTGAGACTTGTGAGAAACTCTTGAATTTTGAAATTCGAATGTGCGCGAAGCAGGTATCGTTTTTATTAATATTATTATTATCGTTATTTGTCTTGCGTCAACTCCTGTAGTTTTTGATATGTCAGTACAGTTAAGGAGTCGGTTTGAATTAGTCAAAAATACTTTTCATCAGTTTGCTTTAATTCGCTTGCTGTCTAATATTTGAGGTTTGGTCGATTGTATTTTTTTTTAAATTTTTGTTTCTCCCGGTGCCTAGACGTTCAACTAGGTTTTGCATATTGTTTTACTTCAAAGGCTGTATTTTTGAAACGGGTACTGTATAGGAAGATTATTTTTTATATCGATATTTTAAAGTTAAATTTTTTCCCGAAATTGAATGATACATTCGCGTGAAACACTGAACTATACGAGGGCTCAAACACCACACACATCCAGCCACTATATCATAGTAATTTTCCAAATAATTTTTTTCTTTCACGCGAGCTAATACAAACAGAACATTATTATTTAATTTATTATATTTTTATCAGTTCATTACCAAATCATATACACACATATACTTTCAAATATATTTTAATTTAATTAAAATTGAAATTTACTCATTTGTGTATTCTTTGCTTACTACCATATAGAGAGTAATGATTATTTACATTGTTTATATATAACTAGCTAGATTATTTGTAATTACATTAAATTTGATTTGATAAAACAGCCTTTACTTCGTTACAACCACTTATATTTTTCAAAAGTTGGTCATTTCATTTCATTACAAACAAATGACGTTGTTAACGTGAATATATTAAAAAATTTGCTTGGCTTATTTTCGAATTTACAATTTAATTTAGAGACGTACTTTAAATGTACGTCGTGATAAAAAAGTATCTAATTTTCATAAAAATAATTCAAGAATAAAAATTTATTGAACTTCAAATTAATTAATTTCATAGAGAATAACTTTCAAAACTCAAGACTTTCTCATCCATATATAGAAATTTCATTTTCGATTAGGAGACTTTGACAATTATTGACTTTTCAATTATACGAAACGTCATATCATTTTGTTTGAATGATGAAGGATATTTATAATATTAAATGTGTAAATACGTTAAATATATATGTACTACGAAAGTTCAAAGTCGACGCGACAAGTAATTCCCTTCGACCGAAATCACTTGTATATTATGTTCGTTTGTTCGTTTTAATTAATTTTTTCCACCCGTGATTTTAGTCCAAGATTCAAAGTATCACAACTTGTCTTTATTATGATTAAACATAGATAATAATAATAATTTTTTTCATCGCATATTTAATTTCTTTGCATTTTTATCTCACTTTGAAATTTTAAAAAATTAAACTTATTACACGAATTTGATTCAGTTTAAAACGATATATAAGTTAGTAAAAACATAAACGAAATCCAATGCGTATTGATCATCAATCAACATGGCTCTCTCACATTCTTATACGCGAAATTTTTTTAAATCACATGAAAATTAGCTTAGCTTGTTTTTTGTTTTTAATAAAAATGTATTATAATTACGTGCTAAAAATTTTCAAAATCACTTTTTTGTTTGTTTTCTCTTAAAATATAAAAAAATTTGAAACTCCTAATTTGAATGATCGAAACGAAATTTGATATAGTATTTACAAAGTCCTACGCACATTTTTCTCTTTCTCAATATTCATTTTGTTAGAAGAATTAAAATTAGAAAAAAAAACTACTACATGCTCTCCTGTATTCACTCACGCATACTCATCATCATCATCGTCACGCACACACTTAATACATACAAACTCCAGAAAATCGAATATATCCAAATGACGGAGAAAAGACGTCGCACACACACAGAGGGCCCGACGACGAATTTTCCACAAAACAGCAGACGCTCTCCTTCGAAATAAAAGCCAGTACACGGAATAATAATATATATTACACACGATGTTGATGTTGTTGTTTCTTTCTTTCTTTTTTCAGCATGACCTCTGTTGTATTTGATGTATCCCTTTTTTTACTCAGCTTACTCTCGCACGCGCTCGCATTCTCTCTAGCTCGCGTTCAATTAATAATGGCGGTGCGATTTACGGATTGCGGGTGCACGTAGTTATGTCATGTAGCGCATCACAGCTCTCAGAGCGTAGAGCAGCTCGGCTTGCATCCTCGCTTCCAGTATCATCAGGCACACGTGAACCTGCGATCGTGCATCATCAAGGTGAAAAAAATTGCCTCCACATATGGAGCTAGATAAAAAAATGTATCTAAAAAAGTAGTGTCTCGTGTCCTTACCTTTTCGCTGTGCTTGAACTCCCTCATGACGCGATCGTAGTCGCGCTTGGTCACTCGCTCCGGATAGCAGACGGCGCTCTTGATGAAGGTCTTGAGGCTGCGCTCCAGCAGCTGGTTCACCTCGTTGTAGTCGTAGTCGTCGTGCCTGATGCCGAACATGCACTGTATGTAGTTCCAGATCGCCCGGCGGAAGCGCGACGTGTCGACGCGACTGTGCGTGCCCATGGTGTAGTAGGTCAGATTGTAGGCCGTCTTGAACTTGTCGTCGAGCAGATTGCCGACGTCGTTGTAGAGCCGATTCACCAGCGAGTAGCCGTGATCGTCCCAGCTGTAGTCCTGCACGCGGAAGGTCGGGATGTCGTTGAGCTGGCCGCGCTTGGCGAAGTCTTGGTAGATGAAGGTGGGGTCCTCGATGAACTGGCCGATCTCGGCGTCGAGCAGCTGGAAGCCGTTGCGCTGCGGGGCCGCGGCGAGCTCGGCCGACTGCGTCTCCACCGTCTCGAAGCGTTTCGACAGCTCCTCCTGGGTGATCTGGCTCGACTCGGATTTCTCCGACAGGCGCTTCATGCGCTCCATGAGGGTCTCCACGCCGACCTCCTGCTCGCCGACGATGCTCGGCGAGGCCGGTGGCGACGGCATGGTCTTGTCCTGCTGCTGCTGTTGTTGGTGTTGCGAGGACTGCTGTGGCTGCTGAGGCTGCTGTGGCTGTTGCTGTTGGACCGGCTTGGGACTGACGAGGCTCAGCGGTATGTGCTTGGGACTGCTGTTGCGACTGCCGATGACGCTGAAATTACTGTGGATCAGAATCCTTTCCGGCTGCTGTGGCGGCTGCTGTGGCTGCTGCTGCTTGTTGGCTTGGACGTTCTCCTTGTAGTTATGGCCCATTGTGTTGTCCAATTCCTCGTTGATGCCGCAGGCGAAGACGAACGACGACAGCGAGTGGAAATGTGCCAGCAGCACGATCGCGTGCACGACCTCGGCTAACGACCAGTTGTCCGCTCCTTTTGTCAGTTTCTGCATACACACACAGACACACATACATACACGTGCATAAGTAACAAATCAATTCGTATGAAGTGCATGTCGCTCGCTCTCGCTCTCTCGTGCGCTGCATTATGCACGTTATTAAAATTATTATACTACTACTACTACTATGTGTGGACTTACCTCGATGTGAGTTTTGTTGAGCAGCCAAGGCCTGTGCGCGAGGATCTTGTTGATCTCGTAGAGGTCCTGGAGCTTGGTGGGTATCGATCTGAGGCCCTGCAGCCAGTTCTCGTTGCCGCCTTGGTGCAGAAATTCCGTCTTTTGTAGATTGATCAGATAGCTACATTGATGCCTACCAGCGGCCTGAGCGTGCGACAAAAGCAGAGAAAAATCCATGATGAAATTTCATTAATCGGCGAAAAATAATTTTTTTCAAACATTTTTTCCTCGTTTTACTATTATAATAATCGCGCCGCGCACGCTCGACGTCGAATCCCTAGGGGGCCTTTATCGGACAGTCGATAGATAGTACATGCGAAATTCTCTTTCATTGATCGAGTACTCGCGCGCGCGAGCCGATAAAAAAAAAATTTGTAAAAAAAAAAAAAAGTTCGACGGGGAAAAAAATCATCGAAGTTATGTGTATATGGATGACGAAATAATCGTGTGTGTGCCGCGCGGTTATCGAACACGAAATAGTTCACGACTCGTGTGCGTGAGTATGTGATATGTAGGCTAGAGGGGTGGTGGTGGCGGTGGTGCAGCAGCGGACTGTACTCGATCGAAACGAAAAAAAGTTTGTAAACGTTAATAATAGACCGTAGGCTAGACACGAGAGACGTTTTTTTCGCGCGATCTCTGACCCGCCACGCGTGTATACGTTCTATGCGCGCGATGACTCCGTTCGAAATTTGCAAAATAGACAATACAAACTTTTGCGCGCGACTGCGGGGAGAGAAAGTTTATACGTCGTGTTGTTTTCGTATATACACTTACCATTATAGCAATGAGATGTCTGTAATCGTAGGGCAGAGGTCCGTCGCCCCGGGTGATGAAGTTCTGCGTCCTGAGAAAGTGCTCGAGATAGGTCGGATGCGACGACATGACTCGCGACACGTGATCCAGCCTGTTGTTCTGCAGGAACGCGTCCATCAGCAGCATGTGCGTCTGCAAGCAGGAAAGAAAAACATTTCGCCATTAAAAACAATGAATCTCACTCACTCGACTCCTTATAATGCATGTGGATATAGTATGTATATGTAATATATATATAGGTATAAGACACAAGTCGTGTGTATGTGCCTGCTTTTTTGGTAATCCGATCTCGGCGCAAGGACACTTACACACACACACACACTGAACGTCGTCGTCGTCGTCGTCTCATCGCGTGCGTACATATATTATGAGACAAGAAACGGAAACACCTACATACATGCATACATGTCTACGTACGTACGTACACGCTTATAAGCTAGCTCTAGAGCTCCGGCCAACACGGCGTGTCTCTCTATCTTCTCTCTCTGTGCGCGCGCGAGTATTTTATATATGTATGTATGCAAGTGTCTTCGTGTGTGTATCCGTGTGTGTGCGTCAAGTGCAATTCAAAGTCGAATCACTCGGTACGCGCGCGCGGGCGCGTGTATGTATGTATGTAACTACACTGTTGCTGCGGCTGCTCTCCTAAAGAGCAACAATGTGTGCGCGACGAGGCCTCGAGACGAGGCAGCAGCGACTCTTCGCTAACTACTAGCCGGTTTTTTTCTCTTCTTTTTCTCGCGAAAAAAAAAAGGTAATAATTCCAAGTCTGTATTTACATACAAATGCCCTTACCATCGCTGCGGTGTGAATCTGCAGCCGAAACGGGAGACTACTTTTTTTCTCTCTTCGCTCGGTTTTAATGCAATATATAATAACGTGTAGCACGCGGCACTCTGAGTAACTACACGCGACGATGCTCGCAAATCGAGTCGCGCCGACTGATATATATTTTAACACTTAGCATAACGTTTAGATATTCATTCGCGCGCGCGCGATCGAGTAATTCAGGTTTTTTTTTGCGCACGCTCCATAGTGTGTACCTCCGCGTACACGCTCATCGTGCTTCACACACATTGAAATATCACACATTAATAAAACGCAACACACCTCGCATTGTCGCGCGCGGGAGTCTATGATAGATAAAAAAAAAAAAAGAAAAAAAAAAGAATTAAGTCGCGGCTTCCAACGCCGTCGCAATCAGGTGTTTGTATTGCATCAGCTTATTAATCCCCCTCGCGATGCACTGGCCGTCTTTCAACTATATAACGAGAAAAGCTTCTTAATTTTTTCCGAAACTCCGAATATACGAACGCGTGTCCGACGAACTGCGGGCACACGCGCGATATTTGTCGTCGTCGTCGTCGTCCCGTTCGACGATCTTCTCTCTCTTTTTCTTTCTCTCTCTCGCTCTCTCGTCAACTTGTCTGTTTACACGTTATATTCAGGTATATACGAGAGAGGCTACTGTCGTACGCGTGTGTTGACTCGTGTCTTAAAACGATGTCAAAACTTTCGATCCTCCTCCTCCTCCTTCTCTCCGCTTCTTTCTTCTCTTTTTTTTCGCAAGTAGTCGACTACGACGACTCATTGTTATTCTTTATACGACCCAGGACGAACGACGACGACTACGGTACAGTAGTGTAGGTACGAAACTGTTTTTTAATAATAAATCACTGAAGCCTCGCGCTGCACTGCAACTTTCACACAGCGAGAGAGAGAGACGGTCGATATCAATTCAGCACGAGCGATAAACTCTATATAAACGCCGATATGTTATATCACATGTATGAAACATTAATCAAGATTCGCCCGGTGCACACACATGTGCGCCTGTGTGTATATACGTGTGTGTCATGAATAATTGATGAGCCGTACGTGTCAATTACATACATATATTCGTCCCAGAAAAAGGAGAGCTTTTGCGCTCGTGCGCGCGAGCATTGAAAAAAAAACAGATAATAACAAATAAAATAAAGAGGAAGAAAAAAAGAAGAAGGTACTAGCTCCAAATCGTATATAATTAGTTTTTCGACTCTCGACTCGAGCGAGAGGAGAGATCAGGCCCCGCAAAGACCAGTAGCTATTCCGTATATATTTATCGCCCATCATCATCATCATCATCATCGCAGCGTGCAACACAACACAACTCGAAAGCTGAAGAAAAGAAAACCGGTTTTTTCGACGGAGAGCCGAAAATAATCCTGCGAGAGGTACAAAATCACCGTGTCTAATTAATCATCCCCGCACACACATACACGCGTTCAAAAATATTGTTCCCTGTGCCATGCTCCTCCTCGTCCTCCTCCTTCTTCGTCATCATCATCTTACTTCTTCGTTCGTTCGTTCGTCTTCTTCTTCTTCTTCTTCGGCCTTTTTTCCAATTTGCCAAGTTTCAAGGTTGAACTACATTTCGCCCAACGCGCGCGTGATTAATGTCGAATATACTGTGTATGCAATCTTCGTGACCTTGAAAAATGATAATCGGTGCAGTCGCAGAGCCCCGAGTCTTAATAATAATATCGGCGAAATTTCGCACGGCGTATCGAGCGTGCGTCGATTAGAGCTCGATGAGCCGACTGCCGAGGACAAGCCGTCTACTGCATTTGTGCACGCTTTGACGCGTAAGTCATATGTATATGTGTGTATATGTTAGGCTTCCGCATTTTTGTATCATCTATTATTCGGTGTATTCTTTTTTTTTCTTCTTATGACTCATTGCTCGCGCATTCGACTGTGCGCGATAAGTGTCTGCGTGCGCGTTTATTAACATAAAAGCGCGCGGCGGTCTCTCATGATACGAGCTTGCAGTGTATCGATTTTCATTCAGCCACGAGTAACAGAGAGAAACAAAATTTTCTTTTCGTCGTCGTCGTAGTCGTAGTCGATCGTCGACGGTACTTTGTTTATTATTATTGCTCGCTTGTGCTTGTGCTTGCGCTGTGAACGAGCTCGAATCTCGAGTATACGCGGAGGAGGAGCAGCAGCAGCAGCAGCAGCTTCAATTATATACGAGCTCATCAGGGTGGAATAATGAGCGCAGAGTGTGTGTGTGTGTGTGTGTGTGTGTGTGCTGCTCTAGAGACTGACGTCGCTGAACATCGTCGTATATAGCATATAGTCGAGCTGGAAATCTCATTTTCCGATTGCCGGCGTACTCTATATACGGAGCTCGCAGCGCAGCACAGCGCACAATCGATCTCTATTATACATCTCGTCTAATATCAATGAGAAAATATGCTGCTGATGCCGCTGCTGCCGCTGATGTGCTTCATTGGCGCGTCTCTCGGGATGTAGTATAGCAGTATATGTAATCGACCTTTTATTCCGGTGGTTCGATGCTGCTGCTTCTGCTGCTCTAGTGTGTACACTACTCGCACACACATACACTAACTGCGAAAATTTGGCCCTGAGCCCAAATCCGAATAAACTTGTGTGCTGCTGCTGCTGCTGCTCTTATGCGCACGCGGCCCGTAAAAGGGAACAAAAACAACAACAACAGCGTCGACGACGACGACGACGACGACGACGACGACTTGCGGCCAGGAAGAGGCGCGCATAAATACGTTGTTGTGTACGTACCGGGCCGGGTCATGAAAATTTAATGAGAAATATACATTGTAGCATTATAAGCGCAACAACGAGACACGAAAAAGTTTCGAACCCGTGCCGCATATACACTCCTCTTCTCTCCTCTCTCTATTCTTGCGGAGTATTATGTGCTACGATGTTGCAGCGATGCGTTGTGCGGAGCATCTCGCCCCGAAGGGAATACGGAATAATAAAGTATACACACCATAATGGTTGCACAAGCCCTCGGAGGCAGTATTGGACAACTATAAGAGCGACGACAAAAAACCTCAACTACGATGTTCGATGTATTAATTATCGTCCGATTGCTCCTTTTTCTATTTCGTCGTTACATTGCACGCTTAAAACTCAACTCGTCGCTTTTCTCCTCGAAATTATTATTCACGTTATAAAACGCGAATATGGGCTTGGAAAAAATATAATCACTATACAGAGTCGTGTGTGTCGCGCGGAGAGAAAAAAAGAAGAGAGATAGAGAGAGGGACGAATTCAACGCGAAAAAAAGGAGGAACGTTTAAGTTAATAATAAAAGCTGCTGAGCGCAGCAGCACGTTCACTCGCACGCGACGTGTACACACATACACAGACAATATTATAAGCGCAGCGCTGCTGCTGCCGCTGTTGCTGACATAATCAACGAATATATACAACGTATAATATGCTACACACACACAGTGTGTAAGCGTTTGTATGTCTCTGTGTGTGTGTGTGGGAATTATAAATTGCTTAATTACAAAATTAAAACAATATGCTGCACGTTTATGTTGACACGAGAGCCTTACAAATTGGTCACGTTGATTTATCTAAAAGCTTCTCGGCCGGCATTGTTATCCGATTGTTTCGCGACTTTTTGTCTTTTTTTTTCATCATTTTTTTAACTCGACGATGATGATGATGATTTTTCGAGAGTGGATGTGTTTTTTCCCCCGATTATATCGAAGCGTACGCGCGTTGAATTATTAACGAGCCACAGTAGCGCAGTTGATTTTTTTTTTTACTCATCGATGCATCATAGAAAAAATATGTCACGCTCGCGCGAGTGCGCGCCTCGATTCGAGGCAAAGCTATTAGATATTAAAAAAAAAAACAAAGTCACATTGTATCTTCTGCGTTCGCACAGTACAGCACGCAGAGTGAGTGATTTCTAGTTTTTCGATCGATTCCGAGTCTCTCTCGCTGCTGCCGAGGTCGGGAAGCAGGAGTTTTGCGTGCGACGCACGACGTGAAAAACATTTAAAAAAAAAAGCTCGAGAAAGAGCAGCAGCAGCGGCAGACAAAGGAACCCGCGGCGTCTCTTGCGCGCCCTTAAAACGAACCTATTTTCGAGAACTTAATGCATTTATAGTACCGTGTAGTACATGTGCCGCGAGAGCAAACAGATGTCTTTCGATGCGCCGTTTTTTTCCATCCTCTTTTGCGCGGCAGAAAGCGAAAAGAACGTCATGTGTTGTAAATTACACAAGAAACCATGGCTGCTGCTGCTGCTGCTATTTCTTCTTTTCTTTTTCCTTTCGCGAAGTAAACAAGCGTGAAGCAGGAAGTTATTTCGGGATTTTTAGCATACACATTATAGTTAAAAACACGTGACACGCGCGGAGGCAGTAAAAATTAATTTTCACGAATTCGCAATTATACTTCGCGGCGGCGGCCGAGGCGGTCGCGAAGAAGTAAACAACTTATTGTAGTCGTTATACCTATCTCTGTCTCTCCCTCGCTCTAGTCGAGTCTATATTGCTCGAAAACGTTTTTCGCCGATAAACGTGCAACGACTAGCCGCAAACACTGCGCACGGTCGTTGTCTTTCGACGGCGACGACGACGATGATGCAACACCTGAGCCGCTCAATGAATGAACTTTTCGGAGTGGGGTGGGAGGGGATTCGAGAAGGAACAATTATCGTCGATAAAAAAAAATGTCTCACTCCACAACGCATTTTATGATTTTTTTTTTTCATTATAATGTAAACCTTCGCGCTCGACCATCGGCACGGAGCAGCAGCAGCAGCAGCAGCAGCAGCAGCAATGCAAATGCGAGCACACACAAAACACGGAAACAATTATCGCAAAAAGATTAAACGCTCGGCTGATCTCGAATTATACCGTCCAGCCCTCCTTCCCTCCCTCATCGGTGAGTATACAAAATGTATGTATATAGGTATGTATGCGTTAGCACAGGCCGCGATGATTGTAACTTCATAACTCATGCTATACACATCCATGCGCCTTTTAATGCGTTTCTCTTTTCTTTTTCGCTTCGAATTCGTTTCACACTGTAATAATGCGGTACCTATGCACGATGAGCCTCTACGGTGCATATAAGCTCGATGTATGTACTATATATAGGTGTAGCATGTGTGTGTATAGATGTAGGCCACATTTATGACGACGGGCGACACGGCATCATGGGTAAATTTATCATTTCCGCACTTGGCCATCCGTAAAGACAATGGATGCTACTGTATGTACGTGTGTATGTAAGTGCGCGTATGTAGATGGATGCATATTATATACGCATAGAGCAGCAGCGCATTATAATAGAATCAGATTTCAGTTTCTAACATCCGGGGGTATTACAGTCGATATACTTTGGTGGCGAAAAAGTAACGACGACGACGACGACGACGACGATGATTTTTCGGACACATTTACGATCGAAGGTGTGTTATGTACACTACCGTATATACATGCGCGAGTCAGTTTTTTTCCTCTACCTAGACATTGTAACGGCGAGCATATCGTTAATTAGCTTTGGAGCTTACATATATGTATAGGAAATATGTTTTTGCAAAAAAGGCCAGAGGCTATACACGCCGCTGCTGCGAGCTATCTCGCTGTGCTCGAGCATGAAAGGGACTCTTTGAAAAGCCATCAAATATTATAATGCACTCGCAAGTCGACTTGTTTTTCTGCCCGTCTATATATATATGTGCGAGCTTCGGAGCTTCGGCGACGACGACAACAACAAGATTGTATAATCGCAGTAGGGTATGTGTGTGCGCATGTGCTGTGACAGTAGAGCTAGCGACTCGAATTTTGCAGATCAAGCGTATAATAATATTAGATATATATTATATTATGTTAAATGCAATATCGTAATAATACTCTAGTATTCTCATATTATCCCGCAGTATAGCAGTAGTGCACACAGGCCAAGCCGGGCCTCTCACTTTTCTCGCGCGCCTCTCCTTCGTTTTATACTTTTTTATCAGCTCGGCACTAAATATATACACTTATAATATTGTATATTATACTCGGCGAATAATATATACAGTCAGGAAAGATCACGTATGAACTATTATCTTATCGTTGCGCTGCCGAGTTCTCGCTCTCTCTCTCGAGCTCTCTCGAGCCTCGAGCTTTTGTGTGCCACTGCTCGAGCGCTGCTGCGCGAGAAGCGTCTAGGCGATAAAAAAAAAAAAAAATTAATTATCGATCTTGAAAATCTCTCGATCACTCGCGCGAGCTGGACAATGATAATAATGATTACGAATTTATCGGGGTGAGCTTTAAACGCGATGATTTCGATATTATAATGTAGCACGCACGCACAGCAGAGCTTTTTCCCCGCTACACCACATGCTCGGAATTACGTGCCCTTGATGTACTAAAACGTGTCAGAGCCGGCACATAATTCAGTAGTGTTGCTCTCTGTTGCCATGACTGCTGCTGCTACACACTATATACACTGCAATAAGCGAGAGCGAAGGTTTGATAATGGATGCAGCAGCAGCAACAGGAGCCGAGCTTCGCGCGTGGGCTATTTTTAGGTTGAACTATTGCAGCAGAAGTGCGCGCACGAGGCGAGAGAACCATATTAAGAGCTGCTGCTGCTGCTGCTGCTGCAGAGCAAGAGCGCATTACATTCGCAGCTAACGCGTAAGTACGAGAGCAGCAGCAGCACATTATACTTGAGGGATAAAATTTATTAGCGCCCGAGTGGAGTATAGAGCTTCTCTCTCGCTCGCGCGAGCTGCGGAGCCGACCACCGACACACATGCATGCACACTATGTGTGTTATAACACGTAATAACGCGAGCGCGGAGTAGCAGAGCTTCTATAATTATAGTCGGATTATTATTGCGAGGTAGGCAGAATTATGTAGATATTCGACGATTTCTCGCTGCGTGCGAAAAGTGCGTGCGCACCTTATGTGCAGCTACTATTATTCCTTGTGTGCTGCTGCGCGACTCGCGCGATCCCCCTGAGGAATACATATACTACTACTACTGTATGTGGAACGAGAGACGATAAGACACCTGCACTTATAAGCGCGTTTATATATATATGTAATGCACTTGACTGCGTACGTGTGTATGTGTGATGCATTCGTCGTCGTCGTTGTCCGCTGTGTACTCTAACGCGCGCGCGCTACACGTATTTTTATTCTCAATGTCTCTCTCTCTCGCACTCGCTCGCTCGCTCGCAGATTATTGGCCTCGATTCAACTCTCGAACGTGTCGTCGTCGTCGCGTTGATGTATGCGTGTATATAACCATATATATAATATATACGCACGCATAATTTCTAGCCGACGATCGCGCGAGCAGCAAACACACACAGACACGATGCAATGAACTTGTTATTTAATTCGCATAAATATCGACGCGCTCGCGCAGGTGATAAACAATTATGTGCTGTGCACGAGCTTCGCAGCAGCAGCAGCAGCAGTCCCCCTACCCTCCTTCTTCTCGCATGAGCGCAGACATTTTCAATCCGTAGGACAAAATCGTGTTGCCGAGCTGCCACTGCTGCTGCTGCTGCTACGCGATTAATCAATGGCCGAAATTTAATTATACACACCACCCCCCCAACATATACCCACGCACGCACGTACACACACACACCACCGGGGGCACAAGTTGCAATTATAGCTCTTGGTCTCTCCGCATGCAGCGGAGCAAGAGTCGCGCGCAGAGTCGCGTAGCTAGTATTATAACGCATCGGCGAACAGCAGCAGCGGCAGCGGCGATTAATCATTATGGCAAAATACGCGATCGCGAGCAGTTACTCGCTCAGCAGTTTAAGCCCCCCAATATCGATGCCTCTCTCTATGTGTGTATGTTGATCGTCGACGAATATATAATAAAAATGCGAATATTCTGCTGTAGTGCCGCCGCCGCCACCGCCGCGTGTGTGATAAATCGCCGAGGCATCCACGCGCTTCTGTGCTTTATATGCAGCGAAAATTTTTACGATCGTGTCGCGCGTCTCGCACATTCGGCGGCGCGTGTTAATGAAAAATTAATTACCAACTCTCGCGCACATGTATAGGCAAGCAGGGAGCTATATACACTGTTGCCTGCACTGACACACTCACACACAAACTGCACTTACACACATGTGTCGATATCTCGGAGGAAGCAAAAAGAAAAGAGAGAAAAAAATAAGCGCGCGCGCGCGCTGCACACATATAGCACAACGCGGCATGCATAATAGAACTCCCTTATCGTTTTCTCTCATCGTTTTTTTTTCCTTTTGAGCTCTCTCGCTCACTCTCTCGCTCTGCGTGCATATGCAGCAAAAAATTCGCGCAAGCGGCTGTTGACGAGTTGCTGCCCGCGCGCGCGCGCAGCTATACCCGATAATTCAGCGGCAGGCCTATATATGGTCTGGCCTGTGTGCGCCTATATACGATAAATTTCACACACAGTTTTAGCATGAAAAAGTAAAGGAGCTATATAGAGGTATACATTATTATATATATGTGTGTGTAGTAGAGAGAAAGAGTTCGATGCACCGTACGTTCTTGCCAGAGCTCTCTTATCGGAGAGGCTAAGCCGTATCGACGTAAGCTCGTCGTCGTCGTAGTCGTCGTCGCCCCCGAAGAAAGGAAAAAAAAGAAGAAGAAGAAGAAGTAAAGAAGCTGAATAGCAAACGCGCGAGAACTGCACAACTTTGTTAGGCCGATTTCAGGCTTTTGCCTTCTAATGTCTTATATATCTTATTTATGCTTGCGCGCGACACATGTGTGTGTGTGTGTGCTGCACAATACACAGTAGTTATATGTGTATGAGTGTGCAGTGGCGACGACCGTTGCCGAGGTCATAAAACAATATTAGTTTTCTCGTCTCTTCTTAATGTTCATATTATATTTTTGCGCGCTTGCCTTTTCTTCTCTCTCTTTCTCTCTCACTGCGTCTGCGAATATAACTTATTGATATTATGAAATCTGTCAACGGAGTCGAAGAAACGGAGAGTGTGAGAGAGAGAGAAATCTCAGTTGCTGCTGCTGCGTGGCATTTAAACGATTTCGCAGAATCTCGCAGCCACAAGGCAATGCAGCGGCAGCAACACGTGAGAGAGCTGATCTTTCCCCTCTTTAATACAACACGAAAAAAAAAGTTTGCCTATATTCGATATAAATTTGTCTCCGTTGCCCTTCGCGTTTACGTCGTCGTCGTCGAAAGACCTTCACTCGCGTGTGTGCGTAAATGTGGATCAGTAGAGTTGTCGACAAAAGGTGTATATTTACTACTGTTATACACACATAATGCTCGGCTCTCATAATAAACCTCTCTCTCTCTCTCTGCCTTTTTCCTCGGCCCTTCGACTGCTGCACATTTACGCACACGCAGAAAGGCGCGTGTTTGCTCACATTATGATCGTTCCAACTTTAGAGGTATGTGTGTTAAAGTATATAAAAGGTGAGCCAGCCCTATGGGCTTGTATTGCGGGCTTTTAAAAACGTTAATACGCCTCGCGCGCGCGTGTGTAATACAGTGCTGTATAGCTTTTAGCCCGATTTATTCTATTCGACAATTCGGCACCTTGCGCGGCACCACCGCGCGCGGTACGTATTTCGGCGTGTGAAATTGATACGAGAGAGCAAGAAGGAAAAAAAGAAGAAGAATAAGAAGAAGACGAAGATGGAACGCACGGTGCAGCTTTTTTTGGCAATGACAGTCGGAGCAACACCGCTGCACACCACCACCGTAGTATACGCGCATAACGCAGAGAGCTCTATTCCACACACATGTATACATGTATACAACATATCTATATAAGTGGTGGCAATAGAGTATGAGAGACAGAGAGAGAGAGAGAGAGAGAGAGAACGTTCTCTTGACCGAGTTGCAGGTCAGTCGTCTTTTTTGCTCATTTATTTCGCTTGCTCGTTCGCTCGGTTCGTTCGTTCGCTTCGCGCAGCGAGGCACAAACACACACAGTCAATGTGCAGAAAGAGAGAGAGAGAGAGAGAAAAAAAAATTAAAACCAGCTGGTCGATTTTAATAATACATTTATTCTTGCCTTATATACTTGTAATGTACTCGTGTGTGTGTGCTGCCGTTTATATATAACACGTACATTATATAGTTGGCCATTATAATATTTCATATTACATATGCGACTGTTCGCGCTCGTGCATGCCCTCGAGTACCTTTTTTTTTCTTCATTTTTTTCTTTATTTATTTATTTATTCCGTTCGTTCGATATACGAAACATTGTATACATGTACTCTTCTAATCCCCTCGTCTCGCTGTTAAAACTTACATCATCCGTGCGAGAGCTGTGTGTCAGTGTGTGCGGTGCATCTTACACACATATACTACTACTACTTCTCATCGCGAGCCGAGCGACGAGAGGAGAGCGAGAGAGAGAGAGAGAAGGAGGAGAAGAAAAAGAGGCTATATAAAAAGGCTCCTCCTCCTCCGCCACCTCCTTTTAAACACACATTACGTCTACGCGCAAGCCTGTGTATGTGTGTGCGTATATAAAGCAGAGACCACAAGACGCGTAAACAACATTGGAAACCGGTTCTGCGCGAACGAACGCGTTCGGAAAACAATTTTACGATCGCGAAGCAGCAAGCGCGCTTGTACGTATATAGATATATACTAACACTGCACGCGGGGCTATATAAGCCAGCCAAAGAGGGAAGGAGGAGGAGGTGGAGGAGGTAGAAGAAGAGGAGGAGGAGGAGGACACCAAAAAAAGGAGAATAGATAGAGAGACAAACAACGTTAAGCCAAGTGTGCTGCAGCCTTTTTCTATGCTGCTGCAGCTATATACACTACATGGTATAGTGATCCTTTCTCCCTGCCGAGAGAGAGAGAGAGAGAGAGAGAGAGATTTTATCTACATTCGTCCAGCAAAGTGTATCTTTTTTTTGAACGTTCAAAAAAAGAAAAGAGGAGTTGCAGAGCTCTCCGATGAGCTGATATTATAAAATCACGTCCCTCTGCGCTCGCGAAACTTCCAACGATTTGAATACATAACGTATTGGTCTATTTCGTATGTCCGAGCATGCATCGTGCATAGCAGTGCATTGAGATTCATTCGACGGCAAATTGAGCGTTAGGAAAATATCGATATCAGCTACTGGTTTCTTTCTCTCTGTCGTTTTTTTACCATCTCTCTCTCGTCGACGATTCGCAGAAGAGTAGGTCATTGATCAAATTGAGAAAACGGGGATTATAAGCTTGTGCTGCTGCTGCTGCTACTGCTGTAAAGCCGCTACGCGCGCGAGAGCACTACACATAAACCAGTAGCAGTTTGTGTGTTGGGGGACTCTACTATATACACTACTCCGCTCTGCCGCCGAGAGATCTAAATTGCACCTAATAATCACTTTTTCTGCCTTTTAATATATGGCTTGCATCTAAAAAAAGCTCGTCCGCTATACGAACGCACACTACTGCTCGCAGCTCGCGATGATAATAAAAAAATTAATTGCTCGGCGTTTATCAGATGTATGTGTGTGTGTGTGCACTTATATATTTTAAAACGCGTATAACATAGCTTGACACGCATATACACACAAACACACATACTCGCAAAGACTCGCAAGCTTCGTTTTAATGAGGGAAATTTATGAACTGCCGAGTAGCAATGTTTTAAATACATACATATGTGTGTGTGTGCATGTGTGCATGTGTGCATGCCGAGGTACACACATGTTAATTTACGCGTTTACGTTAAGATGTGTGTATATTTCTGAGTCACGGCACGTTAAACTTGTTAAAAATAAGATTTGTAAAATATATATGTACGGTACCCGCGACTTGATATACATACACATACGTATATAGCAGCGAGTGCAGTGCGCGCTGCGATTTCGTTGGCGCGTGAATAATGTATAATATGAATGAGCGAGCTGTGTATGAGCCCCCGGTTGGTATTGTTATAAAATGTGCGCGCCCAGAAAAGGCAACAACAAGCTGCTCGCGCGCTGCTCGCAACAATCAATGCCCGGCTTAAAATATATTTTACGACAAAAATAACACACACGACATAATGTGTAAAAAAGAGTTGCAAAAAAAAAAAAAAGGAGAAGTGGACTCGAGAGTTTCGAGGGTAGCAGCGGCAGCAGCGGCTTTGATTGCTATACGAAGAGAAATCCGGCCTTGAAGCCCTGAGCTGCTGCTGCTGTTGCTTTGTCGGTGGTAGCAGCGGAGGGTGGTAGGTAGGGTAGGCAGCGCCACCACCACCTACCGAAAGGATAATCGATGAAGGTGACGCGCGCGCAGCACCGGATCTCTCCTCCAACAGCAGCCGAACGAACACCCGCTACCCTCAGAATATGTAGGGGGTAGAGGAGGTAGGGGTGACTCTCGCTGGCTCGCTCGCTCGCGAGCGGAGCACTTCCCACACAACCCTCAATGATCACTCTATTGTCTTGCGCCGAGCTCTTTGTGTGTAAGTCCTTTTTGCCAGCGACGACGACGACGACGACGACGACACGCAGCAGCTACAGCAGTATAGTAGCTGAATTTCACGCGTGAAAAACACAAGTCCTTGTTTGTTGTGCGCGCGCGTAATGCAACGGCACACGCAACAAGAGAGGAGACAAAGTACCGAAGAACAGCTCATCGCGCCGCGTTTGCTCCGAGGCTTATCAGGCGTCGATCATTATAATACTTATATACACGAGTCGATATAGGTCAACGTTTTTTTTTTTTTTTTTTTATATATGGTATATAGTCTTTCCCGATTTGTCGATCGCTGCTCCGAGTTTTTTTGCGCCCCGTCGACAATTGATTATCGCGCGCGGTAGTTGTTTTTCCGATGCTTTTCATCTTTCGCCACGGTTTGGCACTAGAGCGACTCGCGTGCAGTGACTTATGTATTTTTCGTCGTTGTGCGGCCAAATACCTTATGTAACACAGCCGCGCGAATGTAAAGCGCGACTCGACACTTCGCGTACTCGTACGTGCGTGCTTGATCGTGTCTGTGTGTATGTGTACGAGTGCGCTGCGCGATGTCAATTGAAAATACTTCACTCGCATTTATCACTCTCTCGAAAATGATAATTTCATTGTAAATTTAGTTGTGTGTGTGTGCTAGCGAGCAGCGTCGCGCAAGAAAACGTGCGCGAGTAAATAAGCCTGCTATGCTGCTGCTGCTCGCACTGCGATCGGCGAGCGTAGCGGGGGCAAAGCGGCGCAGCAGCGAGCCGAGCATGAGCAACGCGAGCGAGCCGAGGCAGCAGCGATGAGCAATCGTGAATAATACATTTAAATTTCTGCTCGAATGGATTTCGTAATTTGTTTAAACTATTTTCGCAGCAGTGAAACGCGCCGTATAGCAGCGGCAGCGGCACGGAGCACAGCGCACGACTCTTATGCTCGGCGTATTCGGCAGCCGCAGCTCTTGGCTTCGTGCCAATAAATATGTATTATATATATAAAAAAAAATACACATCTATATCGCTGCTGCGAGCTGCACTTTGACATTATATATCGTATGCTACTACTCGAGAGCTAGCTAGCTAGCTAGGCTCTATACTACTCTCGTGTAGTGCCACACGCAGGCAATCGAAATTTTCGCTGATGCGCGTGCCCCCACGCACGTATCAAGATGCAGCAGCAGCAGCAGCAGCAGCACAAAGAACTCGACGAAAAATTACGCACACACGCGCACCAAATATTCGCGAGAGCACGACGACGATCGATTTATCGCGTAAACTCGGCTTCTTTCTCTCTCTTTCTATACACACAGCAGCCCTCTGCCGTGCTGTGCTGTGCGCCCCGGTAGCTATTTTTACAACGCCGCGAATTTCGGAGCAAAAAACAATCGCTGCTGCTGCTGCTGCTGCTGCTGCACGAGAGAGCTAATTTCACTTATTTTTCACGTCAGGTATACGTCGAGATAAAGCCGTCGAGCGAAAAAAATAAGTCGAGGGGCGCATTGAACGCATGAATTGACGCGAGTTCGTCGATAAGATCACCTGAGATAATATTTAATGTTAAACGAGGAGAGCAAAAGAGAGAGGGGCACGCAAGTCCGCGACACGCCGATCTCGTGTGCCGTGAATACGAAATTTTTAAATGCACTGGTACGAGAGAGAGAGAGAGAAAAAAAAAATTACCGAGAGCGATATATTTGTCAAAAGTTTTAAGTGCGATTGAAAAAGCCTCATCAAGGTCTCTCTCATCGATCGAGCAGTCAAAAAAAAAAGGCCTGCGGAGTCATATACGCGATAAGAATAATGGAAGAATTGATTTTTTTTTTTTGTTAAAAGAAGAAACTTACATCGTTGCTGATTTGACCCATGCTAGCGACTGCGAAGAAATAATTATCGAACGATGCCGCAGTGCCCGCAGCCGCCGCCACCTCGGGCCAGATCTCCAGCTCGTTTGCCACGGGAATCTTGAAGGCTTGTGATTTTCACCGGGGGTTTTTAAATCCGACAAAGAAAGTCGATCTGGTTGCTGGTGCTGCGCTGCTGACGGTGGTGGTGGTGCACACAACAACAACCGCCGCGAGAGTCGTCTTTGCTCACTCTGTGCGCTGCGAGGCAGTTAGCTTGTCTTTTCTCGACAAAATTTGCTCCTCTTTTTACTGCTTGACGTCGATCTCGGTTGTATATTGTAATATCACTTCGATAAACCAACAGTCATAGTAATAACGATCACCACGCGATGCAAAAACTTTTCCAATAACTTTTGTTGTGTTGTTGTAGTAGTAGTAGTAGTAGTAGTTATAATATTTTATACGAATAATATGATTACGTATATATCACAGATTTGCTGACTTGAGCGTTGTTTTTTACTTGGTAAATGTTCTTTAACTACTCTTATTGTATATTTATCATACAAAGATCAATGAAACTGCATTTAATATGTACACTGTTGTTTTTTTTATCTTGTATATAAAGAGATATACAAAAGAAGAAAAGGAAGAAGGTATCGAAACGATGGCTTGACCTCGAAGAACTTTCTTTTTTCCTTTATATTTTTTTTGACTGTCAGTATATATCACAAGTCAACTTCGCACGAATAACATGTAATGTAAGAACGTCGATGTGCCTTCGTGCTGTTCGTGTGTGTAGTGGTGTGTGTGTTTCTGTGTGTTGTTGCACTTTTTTGTAATATAAAAAACTAGTCGCGGAAGATACAGAGATATACTTTTTTTTATATTGCGATAGTTACGGTACAGTAGAAAAAGAAACGGCCGAACGTGAAAGACTGTCTTTTTTTTCTTTGTATAGAGGCGAGAGAAAAATCGGAACCGAATTTCTGGGATAACAACGACGAAGAGATCGTTATTATTATGGAAAAAAAAGTAAAGAAGAAGAGAAGAAAGTAGTATCAGAGACGATAATACGGCTCGCTGGCGCACATATGTAGCTTTCGGGATAGACTGTGGAGAAGAGTTCCACACTCTCTGTCAGCCGCTGCGGTGTGTGCGTCCTCTCTTGTATATATATGAATTCTGTGTGTGGAGTGTGTGCCGTCGTCGTCGCGAACAACACGCCGCGAGCTTTCACGTTCGAGTGCCGGTTGCCAACTGACGCAGCACAGCACGTAGAAGCATCTCCTTCACAGTGCTCGCGGAGCTCGCTCAGCTGTGCGCCGCTGCTGCTCGGCTCGTTGGCCGAGGTAGTAGTAGAGGTATACACCGGCGCAGGCGCACCAGCCAGTGGCTTTGTTCGCGACGATAGAGCTCTGCCGGCCGGCCGACCTGCCATCGAGCTGTGTGCTGTGCTGTGTGTGCCTCGGCGGCCGAGTCCAACCGCGTACGCGTGCCCCGGGCTTCGTCACAATTTTTCATCGCTCTCGATCGATTTTTCTGGACGAAATGTCGAAAAATCATCCCCACCACGTGGAGGCCGAGCTCGCGAGTGCTCGTGAGCTGCGCGAGGCGTTATCGTGGCTCGCAAGCTCCGTCAACAGAACCTAGGCTAGCTCGCGAAGCGTCGAAAAATCGCGTACGTGCCGAGGCGAACAAAGAATCGCGAATGCCACGGGCCCCACTATCGAGCCGATACGGCCCTGTGCAGCAGCAGCAGCAGTATAGAGCAGCCGCAGAATAATATAGGCTCTCTCGAGCAGCAGCGGTCTCTTATGCTGCTGCGCTATGGAGTGTGCGAGAACGAGGCAAGAGCCGGCAAATCAGCTGATATATACGTACACATACGTATACAGGCACCACTACTACCATATACCTTGACAACAGCAAGTTCGTGGGGGCTTGCGCGAGTTATATGGGCAAACGTATATATCTATATACCACTCTTATACGTTCGCTCTGTGCTCTGCGCTCGTGTGTTTGCGTCGTCGTGCTACATACGTTGCTAATAATTTCTAGAATCCCTTGCTGTATAAAGCGCGCCGATTAATGCGCGTAAATCGGCGAGAGCGCGCGCGACTTTCGACTAAATATATAAAGGGCGCACGAAATAAAATACCATTGCAGCGGCAACAGCAACAGCAGCAGAAGCAGCTTTTTGAAAGAGTAAAATACAAAAAAAAAAGAGGACGAATGATAAATGATAATGAGCGTGCGCGGCCAGCCTCTCGCTCGTTTTTTTCTCTCTCTCTCTCTCTCTCCCTGACACATACACATACGTACACACAGAGAAAGAACGAGAGAGAGACCCTTTGAACGCTACATTTATATATATATATATATAAAGCGAGAGTTGATGCTGCTGGCTTGCGTTTTTTCAGTTGTGCCAGGCCACAACACCGAAAAGAGTATATAGATTATTTTTTATTTTATTTTATTTCGTTCTGAGCGAACCTTTTTTTATATCTTTTTTTTATTTCGGAGCCATAAAGATAAAATAATTATGGATTTATAAATGTATGGAATATACGATACACCGAAAATGTAATCGAGCTTTTACATAGCAAGAATCGGAATTTTTCGTCAATTCAGACCTGTGCGGGTTTTTCGTCGATTGTGTGCAGAGCTCCATCCGCACCTCCTCCTCCTCCCTCTATTACTCATACAACTCGCACCACAATCTGAATTAGAATCGGTACGAATGACCCAGGGGCAATTAGATCATTTGAATTTAATGCCCTTCCCTCCCCCCTCGGCTTCTCCCGAGTAGCGTATACGCAAATCATCTTATAATCTATGACGACAGTCGAGTTTATTTTCGCTCTCCGGCTTGCTACTACTATATGCGCGACGCGCGAACCTCTTCTTCTCTCGTTTATAATCATATTTTTTGCTATACGCTCTCGCCTCTCTCTTTCTCTCTCTGCTGCTGCTCTCGCGAGTTTGTTGAACAAATATTCATTTTAAAAGTCGAGCGCGTTACGACCGCAAAGTGAGCCATTAAAGCGCGAGCTGCGCCTTCGCGTTTCAAACTGAGTGTGTGTATGTATGTACGCGCGTATATGGCAGATTCTCTAGGAAATCGCAGGGATGGTCCGAAAAAGTTTTCTTACTATCCACTGAAATGAAAAACTTGTTACTCTTGATGTAACGCGTGTCTTGTAAATTCTATTAGAATTTCAATACTTTCGGGCGTTTAGAGGTCGTTGGACTCGAAGGTTCATTGCAAAATTTTAGGAGTTATTGGTTGACATTCCAAGAAAGCTCTGTAAGTTTTTTGATGATGAAAGCTCGAATCAAACTTAATTTGATTTGGCATTTTATATGTTTCTCTCTAAATAGCAATTAATCATCCGAAAGTTTGGAAGATTTACAGTGAAAAAGCTCCCTGGCATTTTGCTCTCAAAGTCGTTCTATGCCGAGCTAGACATTTTTGAAATATCAGCATTAACCACAAGAATTTCTGAAAACCTTCAACTTTGCGGGTGCCATCCGATTTCTTACAGAATCAGCCATGTACAATATAAGACGCGCCTCATATATGTGTGACTTGCGCGCGGTTGGCGTATAATATACGCGCTGCTATCAGCGTCAGCTTTAATAAAAGCTCAAGAGCGCAATTATACATCCCATCGAGCTGTGCTACGAGCTCAGAGAAAGAGAGAGAGACTTTCAACTCGACTCGCCATAGATTTCTGCGAAACTCGCAGTGCGGCAGTGCGAGAAGTTGAGTTGAAGAAGAAGCAAAAAAAAATCCCCACACACACACACACACACACACATGTATATGCAGTGCGCTAAAGTCGACGTATTACGTCTAATACTTATCTTATTTTTGCATTAGAGTCGTTCGCTTGCGCGCGCGAGAGAGAGACTTTCTCGGTACTCGTTACAAACGCATATACACACACACACACACATGAGTCTGGAAATTATAGAAAAAGCTCGGCCGTAAATATTCGCGAAGAAAAGAAACAGCAGCGTCGCGCTATTATGTGTACGAACCAGTGTGTGTATGTGTGCGACGACGACGAGAGGTATAAACAAGAAGAAGAAGAAAGGGTTTCTCTCTTTCTCTCTGCTCTGCTCTGTGTTCCGAGCTCGTCGAGTGGGGGAGAGATTTTTAAATAAAAATGTACGTGTGTGTGTGTGTGTGTGTGGTGCGGGCTCGCGTACGTATATACGTCCCTTGTTATTTTTTATTTTACTTTTTTAATACACCTTTGTTCCGCGTGACTATCGATAGAGAGAGCGAGAAGCAAACGAGAGCTTTGAGCGCATAAAGCGTACGACAGCAGCAGCAGCCCGCCCGTATGTTGCAGCAGCAGCAGCAGTGAGCTCACTGACGCACACGCGTTGCGCCTAATGGTTATGGTCCCATTATATTGGCCCGATAAATGTGTGTGTGTGTGTGCATATGTGCGACTGTTCGCGTTATATATCTCTCATATGGCTATAAAGACACACACTCGCACACGCGTTGAAAACGTGTGCAGCATCACGCGCGCGCCCCATACTATACAAGCCTACAATATATGAACGGAGTTTGCATATTACCCACACATGTATAGAAACGCGAGCGAAAAAGAAAAAAAAACCATCATCATCATCATACGTATACGAGTTGTTTTTCGTTCATACACACGCGAGTGCGAACGAAAGATAAGGCGTGTTGAGCGGGCGGGCAGGCGACTCGCGTGGTTTTTTTCCGATTAGCGGCAGTAAAAAATCAGAGCCGCGTATATATACAAGCGACGAGCGAGAGAGTTAATGCGTTAATTAGACACCAACGATAGCGAAAAATATGGTATATTTGCCATGCCTGCATATATACTGAAATTACAGCCTATCGACAGGTTTGACCGTTTCTTCGAGTATATTACATACCCCGTCCGTTGTGTGCATGTACGGGCGCGCATATACGTATATGAAAATATGGTTTCCCTTCTTGGCTTACGGATCAATGCTTACGGAGCTCGGGCTCGCTAGCGCATTTTTTTTTCGGGGGAAGAGAGAGCAGAGAAAAAAGCATCTCTTTCTCGAGGTTGCGCGATCATCATCGTCGAGCTTTCCAAGAAAGTATAATAGCGGGCCCGTCTTCCGGGGGCCACGATCGAAATGCTGTATGTATCGAGAGAAAAGACGTTGGGTGTGTGCACCTTGTACAAGGTTGCTTTTTGACTTGTGTGCGAGAGAGAATAGGCGCTTTTCTTCACCAAAATTCAACACGCCTTGGAGAGGCTAGTCGATCGTTGACGTGACACGACGTTAGTTATTAGAGAAAAAACATATATTTGCTACACAAACACTGCATACACACACGCCTGCACAACAACAGCAGCAGCAAAGGAATAATTTACGAGTTTTCTATATATATGTTGCGCGAGTAGAGGAAGAAGTAAGTAAGTAAGAAGATGAAGAAAAAAAAAAAGAGTCGATCACGTCGTCGTCGTCTCACGTCTCATATTATATATAGGTAGCCTTGGCATTGTCAACGAGGCTCTTTGTACAATTTTACGTGAAGAGACGAATATAAAATGAACATAAGCCGCGCACGGATATATACGTGTATGTACGTCAAACATAGCGCGCTGCTCCTAATGATCGATACGCATACATATGTCTATATATTTGCGGTTTATCATCGTCGTATTATATACAACAATAAAAAATAAAAAATAAAAGAACTCGAGCTGCCTTTCGAGTCATACAGCACACACAGAGAACGAGAGCCCAACGAGCAGCGCGTTATACTCGTCCTCGATGCAGCGCGCAACGCGCTATATCTAATTGTGCTTTAGGAATAATCATCCGCGCGATTCCGAGTGACGCACGTATATATAACAGTACTAGTTTTCATCCATATGCGCGCATGCGAGCCTTATGTATTTCTTTGTCTCTTTGGCATCGCAGAGCTCCTCTGCTGCTGCTGCTACTGCTGCTTGTAGCTCTCGTGTGTAAGCAGCGCGCAGAAAAAGGAAATAATAAAGGACACGTCGTTCGTTCGTCGTCGGTGGGTTGTTGGCGGAATTTTCCCCTGTATACTCTCTGTGTGTGCAGCGGCAGTAGTGGTACTGCTGTTGCGTTACACACACGTGCGCGTAAGAATGAAAAAAAAAAAAAAAAAATTCTTTGTATATAGCCAACTGTGTATAGCTTTGCGAGCATACATAGGCCGGTAGTGCACTGCACGGGCGGCCAATCATTCTCTTTCTCGCTCGTTCGCTCTCTCGTGACAATTATTAGCGCAGTAGCAGCAGCGCAGCTACACAGCAGCAACCACATCTGCGATCGTATATAGTCACCCGCGCGCGCGCTTACGCGTCCTATATAACTGTAGTTGTCGTTCTTGTTTCAAGGTCCACGAAGAGATACATTTTTCTATAATAATTTATAAAAATTTAAAGAGACCCGTGTAGCCTTGAGTGGAGTCTCTGCAGAGGGGTAGGATTTTTCGCGCGACATTTTCGCGGGTGATTTTAATATCCGACATCGCGACGAGATCGCGTAACGAAGGTAGCAGCAGCATGAGCAATAACAGCATCAGCCCGTGCGTATGTACTTACGCACGCAGGCAACATCTGTATTGACAAAACGAATATTTTTAACTTGCAAAAGAGCGAAAAAAAAGAAAATAATTATTAACGTTCAAACAAAAGAGAGATTTTTTTGTGATAATATCATCGCAGCTCGCGCGGCTCTCGCGACTTTTATAATACATTTGTACGCGCGCGCACCGAATAGCGAGGCAATGAATCGAACGTCGTCGTCGCGCGCGCGCGGGCGAGAGCGATAAAAACAAATTTGCACTGAGCGTTAATCATCGCGATCGCGAAATATGCTAAAAGCGTACTTATGTATACATATTTTCCAAAAACGACTGGAAAAAATAAGTAATAATCATCGACGCGACTTAAGTATATAGTCACACACTCGCGAAAAACAATTTGGTCAAATGTGCAGTGCTGCAGTACTGCTTTTGTGCGCATCGATACAAACTCGCGCGCACGTATACGTGTGCTGATTGAATGCAATAATAGCGCATAATATATCCCTTCGCTCGTCTAGCTAGCTGTATGGTGGATAAAAGTTGGAAAAATAGAAAAAAATTACCGCGCCGAGGCGCAGTTTAAAAAATTACGAAAGCCCATAAATATAAACGATTTAATCTAAGCTCTCCTACATACAATTACACCTATATAATACGTTTTAATAGAGGTAGTTTGTAACCCCCCGCGCGCGCGCGAGTGAATGTACTATATACGACTAGAGCACATAATTTTTTTTTCGCTCTCCCTCTCTCTGTCTCTCTCTCTCTCTTTCGGCCTATACGTATGCACACACGTATATGAACAGTGTATAAATGTGTGTGTGTGTGCGCGTATGTGTGTCTATATAATTGTAAAAGTACACTTTGTGGCTGTATGTATGCGCGCGAGCGCGAGCTAGCTCGGTGCAGTAGCAGCAGCAGCAGCAACTAGCGAACGTTATGGCATTATGTTAATGGGATCGTTTCTGCAGTTGCAGTAGCTCTGCGCTGTGCGCGCTCGCACACATACACACTTGCACATAATATGTAACAACGCACAGACACACACATATATACAGAGAAAGAGAGAGAGAGAGAGAGCAATACGGTCAATGCACTCGCGCGCGAAGAACTTCTTTTCCCTCTCTCTCTCTCTCTCTCTCTCACTCTCATTTTGCTATATAGACGGAGCAACAGCAGTGGCAGCACAGCAGCAGCAGCAGCAACAACAAGCTTTCATATAGCTGTATATATCGCTGTGTGTGTATCTGTGTGTGTGTGTGTAGTTCACTTTTTATGCGCGATGCATCAACGGCAACGGAAAAGTCTCTTTTGTCCATTGTGTTGGGTAGTATACGCGCGTTGGATATATAGGCTCGAGCCGACTCTGCCGCCGCCCTCTCTCTCTCTCTTTATGTGCCATGCGCTGCACATTGTATCAATCTCTCGTTGTATATATATGTATATGCGCGCACAGAACCTCCGCAGGCTCTAGCTCACTAAAAAGCTTATGTTTTTTTTTCTATTATCATCGTTGCTGTTATTATTATCGAACTGGCCACTTTACGCTTCGCGCCCTTAATTCTATTCACGTTTTGTTTCGCGCGCGCGGTCGCTCGAGCTTACGCCTCTTGTAATACGTATTGTATTATATATATGGGCGAACCGAATCGAATCGAGCGTAGCTCTATACTCTATCGATCAATCGCAAAAAGCTTTTTCTAAAACTGCTACGAAGCCCATGACTTTTTTAAAAGAGAGAAGAAATAATGAAGATTGAAAGAAAAATCGTTTTCGAAAGACGTCCTTTGACGTTTTCTCTCGCAGACATTATAGTATATACGTGATGAATAATACTCGTTATGTAAAGCTTTGATTTTTCAACGTTGCAGCAGCAGCAGCAGCGGCGGCAGCTCGAGAGTATAATATACATTATTCATCGTCCTATACAGAGTCGCAGCAGCGACGATCCGAGCCGCAGATATTCAAAAATAAGGAAAAGAAAAAAACTTTTCCAAAGATAAGCGAGAGCTGCAGCCGAGCTATATTCATATACAGCCGGTGGCCGCCAGCAGCAGCAGCAGCAGCAGCAGCAGTGTGCAGCTCTCGGGGTCAAGCAAACATATATATAGATATGTGCTGCATATATACACACGAGCCTGTCACGAATCCGTTCGAGCGCATCATCCGCATACGTATATACGTACTATCTTTTGTGTTCCATAACGCGAGCATTGCACACACACACATATGCGCCCTTTTTCCATCGAATAAATTTTTCACACCGCCTATACATATCAACGTTTATTACTCCCTTCGTGCGCTCGCCTCGCTCGTTCCTTCTTTCTCTCTGATTCTTTCTTTCTTCCTTTTTTTTTCTCTCTCCTTTATTGTTCCAGCACGTATACGTATGTATGTATAAACGAGGCGCGTGTTTACCCAGAGAAGGATATATATATATACATAAAGGCTCTCGTTTCTCGTATTACATGAAAAGCTCTCGCAGCTCTCCGCTGTGATCCGTGGCAGCAGCAGGGAAATATGGAACAAGGACGAGAGACACGCGGGGCGTCCGTAAACGTTCTCGATATTATTGATTATTAGGCATGCAGTGCTGCTGCTGCCATAAAGATCAACAGATGGATATCATCACGAGCTGTATAGCTAGCCTATATAGCTGCTGCACACCACAAAGAGCGCCTCTTTTCTTACCGATCATGCTTGAAATTAGAAAGTTAGGCGCTTTTTTTCTGCTTTTTCGGAATCGCAAGTAAGTACTCTATGGTACAGAGTTTGAGAATAGTTATATAGTGTAGAGGCGCCCGATGCTGAGAGAGATGAGGCGTCATACTCCGTTGGAGCGTGAACGCGCGCGCCACGCGTGTATACGGAGAGCCGCTGCTGTGCCGCTGAGGGGCTATTTAAAAAGGGACGAAAATTTTCCCTTAAAAAGGTACACGCGCGTTACATATACACGTAGGGTATTTTGGGCTCGCGCACACATCACACGCGGAGCTTGATTATACACGCTCCGCACATGCGTGTACGAGGAGCTTAAAGGTCGCTTCTTCCCAGAAAAGTTAATGTACTCCGGGCAGAGAATTTGTGGTTTTACAGGGCGCGCGCAGCGTACTTCGTGCGCGGACTTGTATAAATTAGAATTAATCTCTACCACGAGCTCGAGAGCTTATCAAGTATACGTGGCCCTATTTTTATTTGTAATGATAAAATTAAAAGCGAGAGAGAAAAAGGACCGCACGTCGGGCATTTACAAGCGTTTATACATCACGAGCGCCGCAGTAACTCCTATTTCCTCATGAATGAAAAGCGTATAAAGTTTCAACCCCCGTTGTTGGTACTGGCGGTGGTGGTGGTGGTGGTGGTGCGCAGCAGTGAAACTTTTGATGCCCGCTATTTTTACCCGCACCGATATATTTTATAACGTTTTTCGTGTAGGCGGGCGCGCGCCACGCATTTATACCGTTAAAGAGTATAGTTACATAAAAAAAATACATATATGGGTAAAACGCGAGTAATGCCCCGGTAGGGGCTTATTTATCAAGCCTAACGCGTGATAAATGAAGAAACGTAAAGTGTAGCAAAAAACAGGCCGCGGCGCTCGAAAACGGCCGACCACGTGCTCTTTCTCTCTTCACCGCTCGAGAAAATCGAAAAAGTCCCTTTTTTTTAGAGTCATTTCTTATGTAAAATCGCGAGATCTTTCGATCTGGCGGTTTAAAAAGTCGATCGGAGTTGAACTCTGGAAGTTACAGCTTGTTTTATCTTCAAGTCCATTTTTTGAGGTTATGGAGGCATATTTTTGCATTTTCGACCTCACCACTAGAAAGCTGAGGTAAAAACCTATCGAAAACTTATGTTGGTTTATTTTTCTGAATTTTATTTAACCCTTTACGAGCGAGTTGAAAACTTAGCAATCCAGCCGATTTCGCTGTCCGTGCGTGGCGCTGGGGCATTTGGAATGCAAAAAATGTCTGTTTTTGGTGATTTTAAGCATTTTAGGCCTATTTTCGACTTTTTTTGCACGTTTTTCAACACATAATGTTGTCTACATTGCGTTAAACTTTAAGACCAATTACAAACCTTTATCAGGCAGTAGTTGGCATTTTTAGGAAGCTTTTTACATAGTTTTGCTAAAAAAAGTCTGGTTCGAACTTGAAAAAAACAAAAAAACACGAAACTAATCAAGTTTTTTCTACATATAAGCTCCCTACCCAGATTGCTCAATAACTGTGGAATGATTTTTTTCTGAAAATTTGGACAATTTCCAACAAAAAAGTTCATGGGCACATTTACTTTTGAATCATTTACTTACTCTAATTTAGGAATTATTTAAATATTTGCGATTTTTCATGAATTTCGAAAAAACGCTAAAATGGCCAACTTTGGGCCTCTGAAATAGTGTCATATCAAAAATTTTTTTGCCATTCGACTTCACAGAGAATCGGCGATATAAAAGCACCAGAATTGAAATTTTATAGTCCTTTTACATGCTTGATTTTTCATTCTAAAATTTTAACTTTTCTTGATTTTAAATGTTTCTATATCGTCATAAATCTCTGTCTCTCTTGCTCTGCGCAAGTGTGTACGAGTGAAAGTCCAGCGAGATTCAAGTCGCCTCTGCGCATAGCTCTCACAGCTTCGAGCACGTGTTTTTTACTCTCTTTATAGATCAAAGTGCACGTCTACAGTCAGTACAAATTACAACGTCACAGTGCGAGTAACAAAGTCTCAACTACTGTAGCGATTGATTTTTGAAAGAAAAAAATATATATACTTTTTAAATAATCAGTGTTTGTGTGTCGTGTGTTAGTGTTCGAAATATATAATGTCTTCGTCAAATAGCGAAAGGTCCAAAGGTGAAGGTGACACAGTCAACAAACACGTGGAGCATCCAAAATTAGAAAAATTGAAGAGGTTACGTAAAACTTTCGTTTGGAAGTTTGAAAGCCATCGAGACCAATTTCTCCTTGCATTTGGAGTCATAATAAGAGATTGGAAGGAACAACTTCCAAATCTGCGCGACTTTTTTACGAAGGAAGAGATGGATTGGATTCTTATGAGGAGCATCAAGTCGTTTGACCTGTGTCAAGAAATCGTTGAGTTCGTTATTCGTAGCGGCTACAAAGACGAACCCGACTTGGACGAAGACGATAAGCCACTGCTGCGTCGTACCACAGCAGTACACCAGATAGCTGAATGTAGCCGGAAGTGTATGAAAATCGAATTGTTGATAAAACTATTCGAAATTTACGACAAATTCCACGTAAATTATACCGACGAGTTGGGCTACACGCATTTCTACATGGCCTGCAATTATGGCCTCGACGACGTGGCGGAGAAATTTCTTGAGCTCGGGCAGGATCCCAATTGCCTCGTACCACAAACAGGTAATTCGATGTTGTACTTTGTTGCAGCCAAAAACTTGATGTATTCAAAAAAATTGATTATCCGATTGCTGCTGAAACATGGCGCTGATCCGAATCCGACCAACGAGGACGGATCAACTCTTTTGCACTTTATTTGTCAGAAATGCCCTTATTACTCCACGATTCTGATGCTGTTTGAGGGCGTCGACGAACTCCAGCAGACGGTGCCGATCGACGCCCAAGATAAACGGGGTGACACACCGTTGCTTTTGGCTCTTAAGGGCAGCAATGATATACGGACTGTCCAAGAGCTGCTGAGAAGAGGCGCCAATCCGAATTTGGCCAATGCGAAAGGACAGACTCCTCTGCACATCATTTGCCAGAGATACGAGAATTGGGACTTGTTAGAGTGGTTCTTGGAAGTCAACGATGAGTTCAAGAAGACGCTGCAGATCGATGCCCGGGACAATGAAGGCAACACACCATTGCATTTGGCTATTTCGTGCGGAAACCGGCAGATGGTCAAATTGTTGCTGAGACAAGGCGCCGATCCGTGTTTGGTCAATGCGAAAGGACTGACTCCTCTGCACATCGTTTGCCAGAGATACGAGAATTGGGTCTTGTTACAGTTGTTCTTGGAAGTCAACGATGAGATCAAGAAGACGGTGCAGATCGATGCTCGGGACAATGAAGGCAACACACCGTTGCTTTTGGCTCTTAAGGGCAGCAATGATATACGGACTGTCCAAGAGCTGTTGAGAAGAGGCGCCAATCCGAGCTTAGCCAATGACAAAGGACTGACTCCTCTGCATATCATTTGCCAGAGCGACCTGGAAGCTTATTCGTTAAATCTATTCTTCGAGTTCAACGACGAGATCGAGAAGACGGTGCAGATCGATGCCCGGGACAATGAAGGCAACACACCATTGCACTTGGCTATTTCGAGTGGAAACCCGGAGATGGTCAAATTGCTGCTGAGGCGAGGCGCCCATCCAAGTTTGGTCAATGCGGAAGGACTGACACCTCTGCATCTCATTGCTAGGAGAGACGTCCACGGCGACATGATTCAGATATTTTTCAGTATAAACAAAAAAAGGCAGCAGACGGTGGGGATCGACAGCCGAGACGACAAGCTGGGCCGAACAGCGCTGGAATGGGCCGTGACGTCTTGTTTGCCGCTGGCCGTCAAGAGTTTGCTGAGATGTGGCGCCGACGTGTCCGGCTTCGTTTTTCCGACCCCGAGTGACTCTGATAGATACTGGGACAACAATCGTCAGGGTAACAATAATCTTGACAAGGGTTGTTCTGTAACTAAATTGACTGCTGCGACTGGCCTGCTGGCCATCGTCGAACTGGTCGAGACAAAAGGCTACAAGCTAGACCGAGATGAGGCCCTGAAGTTCGTGGGATTTTTCGACAAGTACGGATTGTACGAAAGTAAGGATTTTTCGACCAGTACCGATGTCGATAATTTGGTCGATTCATTATTCGAAGAGATGGCGAAAAAACCCACATATATGGACTACTTCAAGTTTGCGAGATCTTACAAATTGCGTAAGATCCCCTACGAGTCTATGGAGGCTTGTTCTGTGCGCCTGTGCGAGAAAATATCGACGAAATTTTGCCGCGACTGGGCCCTGGATCCTTTTATGGAATTGATACATTACCGACTGCCGATCGAGTGCTGTGAAATTATCTTTATGAAACTGAAGAACAAGGATTTATTTAGCATTTGTCTGGCGGCTGCGGGTCGAAGCTCGTGACGATGAAAATAATCATGTTTGCAATCACTTTTTTTATTCATGGTATTGCTTTATCAAATAAATGAATAAATTTAAAAAAATGAGATTTAATTTTTCCATTCATAATCACAAGATCATAATTCTCTTCTCATCGACTATTCTATCTGGCTATCATCTCACCAATAATGCGAATGACGTCGAAGAACAGTTCGAGCTTAAAGTGGAACTAGCCTCTGGCATAATGATGGTCGTTGAACATCTTGAAGGCAAAGGATGCGAATGGGAAGAAAATAACATTGTGAAGATCATGAACCTTTTTGCTGCGTACGGATTATTCGAGAAATCGGCAGTTGCTTTCGACGAAGAAAATTCGTCGAAAGAAGCAAAGGAAATCATGATAAAACCGAGCCTGTCTCTCCACGACCTGATCCAGCTTCGGCCCAAGGAGGCGGCAAAACAGCTAACGTTTTCAGAATTTCGCCTCCTCAGGTAAATTGGACAACGTTTCCAAAGAATATAAGAAAGCGTATGCTATTCACTTGAGCGAGAAGATAACAAGACAATTTTTTGGGGTTATGCATTGGATCCTTTTCTTTGTCTCATACACACCAGACTACCAGTACCTTGCTGTGAACATATCTTCGATGAACTTTCAAACGAAGATTTGAAAAACATTTACTTGGCATATGTCCAATAATAAAAAATTTAATTTATACATATTTTGTATATATGAAGATAACCATATTTTTTTGAACAAAAAAATAAAAGACTGAAATTTCCCGCGGAATGCATTAGAAATTATCTACCACACTAACTGTCTACATAATACGTTATATTTTCTAGTAAAAATTTACGAATTTACGAAATAACTTACGAATATTTTTTTAGTAAACTCTATAACACCTAAGAGAACACAAAATTGAAGGATACCATAGGGTCTTATAACAAAACGAGTGATATGATATTTTTGGTTAACCAATGTAAAGAGATCAACACTGAGTCATTAATAATTAATTTTCATAAATATTTTATTTTAACAAATTTTTTTTAAACAGGGAGCTAATTTTAAATAAAAGCTCGCGTGCCCGTCGCTGAAGTGTTGTTTTTTTTTTTTTAAGCTTGTATTTGAAGCACTTACCGATTTAACAACACACGCCGCGATAACATCAATATCAATGAATCCAAGTTTCCGGAGTACACTGTATACAGAAAAAAATTCAAAGTGGAAGAAGTTTTATATATATTGTTAAACCGTACCTCTTACTACGTGCGAGTGCGAATGAATAACCGTGTACGCAAAAAAAAAATAGAATTGTATGAATTTCTCTTTTCTCGAAAAAAAATCTAAGGACTCTCGAGCGAACGAACGAACGAGCGAGCAGCTCACGAATGCGTTACAATATGATCATTGAAAAGGCTTCGTCTTACACAATACGAGGGTAAACGATGGCTTCCGAATAGGCAACTCCACTAATAATCTATTCCTTTATCGAGTATATATATTTTATATATAGGAGAAAGAGAGAGAGACAGAGACAGAGACAGACAAGAGGTCAGTGCCCTTTCTGCACAGTGAAAAGTGTGCGGTCGACCTATAGCTCAGGCTCGCTCTTGCTCGAACGGTGTTCGTTCGTTGTGCTATATAGGCAAAAGATGTCTTAGAAAATCTCTCTCTCTCTCTCTCTCTCCTGCTCCTTTTTCTCCTGGCGGCTGCTGCTGCCTCGTTGCTGCCCGACGACGAGCAACGACATGACAGTATCTATATATACGTATAACCGCGTGCCATTATAACGGATCTATACGACGACGGCGGCGGCGGCGGCGGCGGAGCTTCGGAGCCTGGCTAGTATAAGACGATCTGCAGCGTGCGGCTGCACCGTTGCAACGCATCATCATCATTATCATTATCAACGAGAGGGATTTTCCTTTTTTTCTTTCCTCGTTTTTTTTTTGTCTCTCTCTCTCTCTTTCGGTCCAAGCAACGACTACACAGCTTCGCTGCTGTCTGCGGCAGCGAAGAGCTATATCCATATTATGGCTGTTGCATGCGATATTTAACGGGGTCGCGCGCGTGCGGTGGTTCGAGCGCCAGGCCTACAACAACTACTACTGGTAGTACTCGGCGAAAGAAGGTGAACGTTTTTTTCCCCTTTTTTTTTTATTCGCGTACATATTATAATGTATAGGCACGCGGAGGGATGGGTCGATTTGTAAATCATGGCCTGACGAATGAGAGACGAGACTCGCGTCACGTAGACCAGAGAGCTTGTACAATATATAGCGGGAGAGAGAAAGGTCAACGCCGAAACTCGGCAGCAGCAGCGGGGCTGAGGCACGTGTGGGAGTGGGAGAGACGTGTTCTAGTACATACTATAAAGCGGAGAAAGACATCTGTACGCCGACGAGATGGATTTAAAAATTATGCTCCTTTACCCGAGAGATCGATCCTCTCGTATATAATATAATAAACTATATCGTATTGGCTTGCGTGAGTAGCGGGACTGCAGACATGGCTCTTACCTGAAACATAACAAGAATAACATCGATATCGTTAGTTGGAAGTTTTGCGAAAATATTATTAGTTTGTTGTAAAAATGATTTATCGTCGGCACAGTCGACGATGATGGAAATTAATCGTGCGTATACGAATGAAATCATGAGCATGAGACAAAAACGTGTGTAAGTATGTGTGTATGTTCAATAATAATATATAATTCATAAAAAGAAGCGAGAATTTGAACGATAATGCATAAAAACGAAAAAATTATGAATCAGTTACATAGCATGACTATTCGGTATCGGTAAATATTATAAGACAAGTACAACACAGAACGGGTGATTCATATCGACCAAGACGACGACTGCGAGCGAAAATTGCACGCCGCGTGGAGAGGAGAAAAAAAAATATTATATATAAAAGTAACGTCGGCCAGCAGCGAGGCGCGATAAATTTTCGATTATTTCTTCGTGTCAATGACGGTCGTTCAACCGTTATTAATTGCAAAAGGATGATGCGGCATCGTGGCTCAGCAAACCTCGCGCGAGCACAGCTTCACAATTGATATTTTTCTCTCTCTCTCTCTCTTGCTATGAGGTAGAAAATTTATCTGGAAAAAACCTCGTCCGATCGGCTATAACAAAATTATATTATTGGCGTTGATAATTTTTCCGGTTATTAAGAAAGCTAGAGCGAGAGAGATCGGCTGCGCATGGACGCA
Organism: Trichogramma evanescens; assembly: GCA_902732785.1. Lineage (NCBI taxonomy): Eukaryota > Metazoa > Arthropoda > Insecta > Hymenoptera > Trichogrammatidae > Trichogramma > Trichogramma evanescens. The sequence goes on along the minus strand of CACVKI010137040.1, from coordinate 3,628 downwards.
AATACACGCGCACAGACGTTAAGGTGCGAGTTTACATATCAGATAGGAAAATATATTTTTAACCCGACTTATCTCGTAATTCCAGCAGCTAATAATAATAATCGTAATAATAATAATAATAACAATAATGGAACGCCCGTTTCGATAAATAACTTGTTATTGCCGATTCTCCAATTATTATAAAATATACACGTGTAGACGCACACATGCAGCTCTAGGCGTGTATACAGATCGAGGAAAATCGTCCGTGTATACTCATATAAGTATTGGTTTATTAATGCAGTGACTTGGCGACGAACATGCGCGACTCGATTGGCAGGGAGGCAACAATGAGAAAGAAAAACGACGGGCAAAAGCCAATGGAAAAACTACCTTAGCAAAAGTTGCGCAATGCGTTTGTTTTTTTTACTATACGTCCACGACGATGCCGATTTTGACGATCTCGAGCCCCGCCTACTCTCGTAACATCTATGATCGGTCGACTAAAAACCAGCGAGAGAGAGAGAGAGAGATGAGATCTGTCGCGAGATTACGGCATTGCAGGCAGCGCAGGCAGGCAGCAGCACACGAAAGGACAAGTTTCGCTCTCGGTTCGGGCGAGAAATCTCATAAATAATGACGACTATCATCTGATTAAATCCTCACTGCCTCGCGCGCCCGAGCCGGCAGAATATAATCATAATCTATAGAGCTATTTTTCACTCCATACAAGTGCAGAGCGCGCGCGAGTGAACGAGAGAAAGAGAAAAAGAGAGAGAGAGAGACGCACATACACGTTAGTTTCAACACGCATTTGAAAACGAGATAAAAACGTACACACACATACACACACACGAATCTCGCATTGATAAATGCGTTAAGCCTCGCGCGAGTTTCTATATATATATTTTCCGTGTGTCCCTCTAATGGCGAAGGAGGGAAAAAAGCTTTGCTAATGCACATACGCTTGAGAAGAGAGAGAGAGAGACAGCTAGAGAACAAAGAGCTCGCGCGAGTTGCGCGATTCTTAACCTGATTCACCTGCATATGTAGCGCGCTGCGGTGTGCTCGCACACACACACACACGCGCGCGTATTATTATGTGTACGTGTGTGTTTATTACAGCGGACGCGATATCTGACAAAACAAGACCGATCCTCTGAAGTTTTATGTCCTATCAACTAAAAAAAAATCACTCGCCGGGAGTGTCGCTCTCGAGACTTGTAGAGTTATTTTGACTTAACCACTTGCAGATTTACGGATCGAGGTACTTGCCATCTGGTTGCAAATACTGGCTTTACTTGAGAGTTACGGGAACCCGTTGATTAAAATTCATTCAAAACCATGATTTGACTTATACAATTATTTCGACTTGGCGACTTGCAGATTTATAGATAAAAGGGTACTCGCCATCTAGCGGTGTAAGTTTAAAGCGTTGTCAAGGTATTCAAATTGGTTTATATTTTTTGAGCCTTTCAATGGTCATTTTGAGTTAATTGCACTCAATAATTGTAACAAATAATTAAAACATTGAGCACGCTATAAATAAGCTAATAAATGGTTATACATTTTCAAATAATTTAAATGATCAAATGACATTTCTACGAAAGTACAAACACAGCCTAAAGAGTCTTATCAAATTACACGAAAATTTCGAGTCGGAGGATGATTTTATATAGAAAAAAATTGAATCGTAGGTAAATGAGCGTAAGGTACGGAATACGGGGTCGACGCCGCCGCACACATTATATATCATTCTTTGACTCGCTTCCGTTTTCCGCCATGTATACATTATTCTTCACGTGCGCCAGCTCTTCGCGCAAACAACATCAACATCAACAACAACAATCATAATAACGATACGAGAAAAAGCGAAATAAGGAATCTTGAGAAATGTGCGCTGAACTCGATGTGCGTGGTGTGTTGTATACTCCGTACGTATATAGAACCATCAGGCAGGCAGTGCCCGCATTCGTTTTTGCAAATTATCCTGCACTGCAGTCGCGTCCAAATGATTCGATCGCGTGCGTCGATTTATTAACCGCGCGAGAAATCATCATCGCAGCGGCGGCAGGCGCACTCGATGAACCTGAGATTATACCAGTGTACGGGGTCACTCACCATCGCCATCACATGTGCGTCTCTATCGTACTTTATACATATTGCTTTTTTGAAAAGACAACTTAGACGAGCCGTGTGTGTGTGTGTGTGTGTGTGTGTGTGTGTGTGTGTGTGTGTGTGTGTGTGTGTGTGTGTGTGTAATCCTATTCGCGACGCGAGGATCTTAAATTTTGATAAGTTTTTATTATTATGCGTCCGCGCGACACATAATGTAGGATAGGTGCAGCGTTTCGAGATACTACTACTACTATATACGACTCTTTTTCCTAACGAGTAGAGAAATTCACTTTTATGACGCGTCGGCCGCTGCTGCTGCAATGAACACAAAATCTCTGCCTAGATATAAATATTCTCATGACCCATACGAAATGAACTGTGCGCACACATGGCAACTGCGGCAGGGGGGTGGCAACAGCATTAGACACAGCAGCAGCAGCAGCAGCCGAGAGACTCATTAGAAAAGTCGAAAGGAGTTAACTGCCTCCTTTTCGCGCGCGCGCGCGGACGACTTGAGCTGAGAGAGCCGCCGCCGCCGCCAAGCGAAAGGTGCCAGAGATAGATGCAGCCGAGAGATACTCATATACACACACGTGCATGTAAGTATCGTACGCGCGTTGTGCAGGTAAAATAGTCACGAGAAAGAAAGGGACGACTTATATACACACTATAGATTTAGGATAGATAATTATGTATGCGCACACACGTACACACACGTTCGTGAAAGTAAACCCGCACGATCTAACTCGAAACATATAGATAAGAGACTTTTTTTCTCCTTCGCGCACAGTTCCTCTGTGTACCTTAAATATCGAGCGATGCATTAAAAAGTGTTTATTCGCGAATTAACGCGCGTTAAAGTTTATTATATAGAGGACTGCAGGCGGGGGGAGAGAGAGAGAGACAAAAATAAAAGTGTCTTCGATGACACACATGTTCAGTGACCCGACCGACTGCGACGACGATGATGATCGACATTCGACTTTTCTCACTCAATTACACCACCAAACGATCGCGCGCGGCGCGCGAGCTCTGTGCTGCTTCCTTTTTTTTTAACCGTTTTACCGCGCGCGCTCCGGCAGCAACGGTAAATTGCACTTTTCATTTTTTTGCACACTGTACGCGTCTAAACCACGAGCGGCAATGATAAAAAAAAAGGCGCAAAATTTTCCCTTCCTTTTTCTCGCTCGATATATATCTGCCTATACTGCGCTATATAGCGAGAATGAAAAGAAACGCGAGTTTAACGCGCGCGTATGGCAGTAGCGGTATTATATATGGTCAAATCCCAAAATAAAATGCCGTTTCGTTAACAAAAAAAGTTGAAATTTTTTTTTGGGTGCCCAGCGGCCTGGACCCCCGCAAATGGTTCCTAGGGGTCCTAGGAGTGAGAAAAAACGCGTGAACATGAAATTTGAAAATAGTTAATTTTTTTTGGGGCACTTTTGTGTTTTAGACGCCGAAAAGTCATCTTTTCACGCAAATACGACTTATTACTCGATTTCCAAGTCGTTGAAAAAGTATCAAAACT